>CAMTDV010000021.1:31418203-31660195 GCA_947069175.1 Scalesia atractyloides
ATTGCAGATCTAAACACAACAGATCTGAAACAACACATAACCGAAAACAGAGTAATGAGCTTCCGCCTTCCGAAAAAGGTAATTGTTCATGTTTTCAAAATTAGGTAAAGCAAACACTGCTACAGATAAATCTATAATCTACTGAAGCATATTGCTACCAATATTTCAAACGAACTGATCCGCAGCAGCGACTAGAGATCGACTTTTGTTAATTAACAAAAAAAAGATCTGAACAACACATAACCGGAAACAGAAGCTTCCAATGAAGGAAACTATTCATGTTTTCAAATGTATGTAAAGCAAATTACACTGCTACAGATAAAGCATATTGCAAGTGAAACTTCAAACGAACCGATCCGCACCGACTAGAGATCATTTTTTGTTAATTAACTAAAAAGATCTGAACAACACATAAGCGGAAACAGAGTAGTTAGCATCCAACAAAGGAAATTGTTCATGTTTTCGAAAGTATGTAATGTAAACAACGCTGCAAATAAAGCATATTGCAAGCGAAACTTCAAAGGTATTGATCAGCAGCAACATAAGATGACAAACTGCAGAATTGGTAGCAACAAAGTGTGTGTTCATTAAGAACTACACGCCAATAGATAAACTTCCAAAAGTAAACACTAGATCCAAACCTAAAATTGAGAATTCAGTACAAATAGCTGTCAATTTACGAAACACGGAAGAAGACGACAGACGCGACAAATTGCATGCATCCGTTTACAGATAATTGATAACTGCTGCAATGAAGTTTTGAGTTTTAACTAACCGAAAGTTATTTTTTTCAGGAGATTCACTTTTTGTTGAGCTTGAGCTTTTGAGAATGATGCAGAAGAAGAAGAAGGTTGGAAATATCTATACAAAGCTGGCCTTATTGTCCGCCATTGAAGCACTACAGAATCTTCGGAATTGGAAGCTCGTTCAACTAAAGAAACACAGCCTTAAATTCCACACACTCTCACACACACACTCTCGCTCTAAGCTATAGATACAGGTGTATGTATGTATATTGTGTGGTGTGGTGTGGTCTGTTTCTCTCTCACACACATACACAGAAATCGATGGTTTCTCTCTCACACACACTCTCACTCTAAGCTATAGATACAGGTGCGTGTATGCAAACGGTATAATCTCTCTATAGATACAGGTGTGTGTATACACGGAGACCGATGCAAACTTTTCTCACACACACTCGGTCTAGGTTATAGATACAGGTGTGTATGTATATTGTTGTCTCTTTCTCGCTCTATAGATACAGGTGTGTATGTATACACAGACATCGATGCCTTCTCTCTAAACCTCTCTCTCACACACATACACTCTTGCTTTAAGCTATAGATACAGGGAGTGTGTATCTATATTGTGTATAGATACCGGTGTGTAATGTGTGTATGTATACAGAGATCGATGTTCTCTCTCACACACACGAGTCTTTCGCTCTAAGCTATAGATATACAGGAGTTGTATACAGAGAGACCTATGTTTTCTCTCACTAAAGTTTTCTCTCTCTAAAACTGCTATTTCTGAATAAAGTGATGGTGAAAGATGGGAAATGGAAGACCAGAGGGTACTGCGATCGGCATATAAAATTGTCGTCATAATTATTTGTTGGATATTTTATTTATAAAAAATAAAATACTGTCTTCTTTAAAAATATATTAATTTTAATTATTTAGAATATTATGTTGGTTGCATATTTGCATGCAAGTGGCATACCAAATTTTGAATTAGATACGCGTGGATAAATAGAATTCGGATTATCCCTACTTCAGGCATAGTAAGTAGGTTTTCTGAGGCTAGACGGTGTGGCAAAGCGTCACCTCACCATTTTTAGCGTCTCGGGGCGCGTCGAAACCCATCGCCGCTGCTAAACTGTGGGCGTTATAGCCTTTCCACCAACATGTTGACGAGCGCCAATGGCATTACAGGTAGGGCCTAATGTTTTCAACCCATCAAATTTTGCTTATTATTTAATTATGGGAGCGTTATGAACTTAGTGAGCGCTTTATCACACTCCCTCATTGTTAAAGGGGACACCATTTTTATCCCAAAATCTACGTGTCGCTTACGTGGCATGATAATGCCCCTAAGGGCGTTATACCACACCCACCAGCCTAATAGAGACCCAAGTTCAATTATCACTTGTGTCATGTTAGAGTGGTATAACCATGGGCTTATTGCTATGTGGTTGGGCAATGATGGTGACAAACCCACCAAGGTGGGTTCGATCCTGAGCCACACCTAGGTTTTTTATCCGGCTATTACGTCCGCGAGACAACTCGTGTGAAGGCAGTACGGTTTCTAGGGGAACGTCGTAAACAAGCCTGACCAACCCAATGCGTGCCCGGTTAAAACGACGTAGGATGAACAGTACTTTGCTAGAGCTGCCGTTTAGATGGTGTGATATTGGATCACTCAAAAGAAAGTGACCGTTAAAAAATAGAATTCAGATTATATATAATAAAAGTAATGATTAAGTAGTGTTAGGGGTACTGTTTTATAACTTTTAATTGTCTTTTTGAGAAAATAAGATAAGACGAAGACCTACTACTAGACAAAATAACGGAGACTTTAAACCACCGACAACTTCATACAATTTATACTTAATAAATTTTTATATAGGCAACTTTTCTTTAACTAACTTTTAAACTATCTCGTTTTGGTCTAAACAGCACTACTTAATAAATTTTTATATAGGAAATTTTGCTTTAACTAACAAACTTTTAAACTATCTCGTTTTGGTCTAAACACCACTCGAGTGAAAAGGTGAAGTGGCATGAAGTTGTCACTTAACGCCCCACAATACCTTGCACATCGCCCCTGGACCTGATTCGATAAAAAAAAAAAGCCAAGTTTGTTTATGAAAACGCCACCTCAACTTTGAAGTGACCAATAAGAAATTTTCAACTCTTCCATGGTAATAATAATTGGGTAATCATTGCAAGGGCATTATGGAACATTATATCACGACACCACTTTTGAACTTCAAGCCTTATAATACCCCTTGTTGACTAAGACATCACGTGTCGTATAATGCCCAAATGAGAGACTTGAACTTTAAGCCCTACTACACATCCTCTAACTAAGAAAAAAATAAAACACAAAAGGTGTGTGATTGGTTGATTGGGATGGACCACACAACCTTACCCCTCTCACGCCTATAAGAGGCTGACGCCACGTGTTAATAACTCATGGCGTAGTGTGGCAGGTGTTATTGGCTTATGTGGGTTAGGGCGTTAGCCACACAACAACTAACCTAACCCATTTTTAGTGAATGATTTGATGAACTATTTTGTATGAAGTTGTTAATGTAACAAACAAATAAACATAATTTTGTTCATTAAATTCAGTATTCAATAGGGATCATGAATATATGTTTTGTTTGGTCATTTTCATTTATGAAGGTTTGTACATTTATGTTTGTTTATGATCCCTTGTGTTCATTTTTCAGTTATGTATTCATTTAAAATTAATTAACTAGTTATTAGTAATACTATCTAGCTCATTAGGTATTGACTAAAACAAAATTTAGAACCAACTCTTACTATCGACAAATCACTAATTCACTTGACTTTTTTAGTTTTTGGTTTTTTTAGGGTATCGACATTCTATCAGCGATCATCAATGTTGTCCCTAATTCGTTATCACTCTTTTGTCCAGTGTGCAACCAACTGACGGACAAAGATTCAAGTTGTTAAAAGGTGTCTTCTTCCCATTGATTCAGAGAGATAACTTTTTTTTTAACGACGACTTCTATAACAGGCGATAGATAGCACACACACCTCATCAGCAGGCCCTCCACCTTACTCTGGCCAAAACTATGTTGTCTTAACCGGGCCCACGTTTGGCGTCAGAGTATGGCTTGGCGCTCCCCGAGAAAATTTCCAGCCTACCGACCACCCAAAAAGACCGGGAGCGTGTAGTTGCACTCTCCACAAAAGTCAAATACTCTCTGGAGTAAATGCACTGTAATAAAAAACTCAAGTGTGCTTCTGAAATCGAACCTAAGACTAGGCCTTTGTTCCAATCATTGCATGACCACTGAGCCAAAGCCCAGGATCTAGAGAGGTACAACTTATTCGCTTTATGTTTGCTTTATGTTTGCTTATGTTTATTTAGGATATTATCCAAAAATAATGCGTTCATTATATATATATATATATATATATATATATATATATAATTGTTGACAAATTCGCTAGAGTACCTTTGAGTTTTTCTACTTTTTTAACTTCACCCTTCTCAACTTTTAACATTTATAGTTACACCTCCTCAACTTTATAAAAACTTTATAAATTTTCATTTTGACCCCTCTTTGAGTTTTACATGCTTATGTTTTTGTATGTGTCAGTATAAACTTAAGTAGGTTACGTTTCAACTTTATTATCTATACTATATTATAATGCAGGAGGGAAGGATTCCCAAAAGTTAAGAACTTTTTCCCCCTTATTTATAAATAAATCCATAAACTGTGGGTAAAGTGGTCTTTTAAACCATAATTATTTTTTAGTCCCTCAATCTATTACATTTAAATCCTTGACATTTAACATAATTTGGGTAATTAGTTACACTTCCTCTCCCTCTTTAATTCTTTAACGTATTCCTGCGATATCTTACAACCCATAATGTTTTAAAAAAAAATCCGAAGGTACCATTACGATTGGCACATTTTTTAAATGTTTCGATAGTTGTCTTTTTTAGTTTCGCTGTGCGTTCATAAAGTACAAATAGCCGATGCGTAAATGTACAATTGATTAAAGCCAGCATTTGTTTTTTACCCAAGCCCGCTTTGACCATTACCTAGCTACCGTGCATTAACAAACTGACTCTGTACAAGCTTTTTTGTTTTGAACGACATTAATAAACTATAAAATATTCCCTAATTTTACTAGCCGCAATATTGAAAAGTTACCAGCCGCAATATTGACACGAGACACAAAGTTACCAGCCGCAATATTCCTCCAAGTTTTTTCTGGTACATGATAATCAAATTAAAATATATCTATACTATATTATAATACATGAGGGAGGGGTATTTTAAGATACCCAAAAAATAAGAACTTTTCCTTCTTTTATTTATAGATATACACCTAAAATGAGGGTAATTTGGTCTTTTAAACATTATTTATTTTTTAGCCCCTAAACTTATTACACTTAAATCCTTGACTTTTAACAAAATTACAGATAATTAGTTACACTTTTCTCCCTCCACAACAAACTTATAATTTTTTAGGTATTCTTAAAATATCTTATAAACTATAATGTTTAAAAAAATCCAAAGATAGCATGACGACCTACATATTTTTGCCGACGTTTCGGTAGTTGTCTTGTTCAATATCGACGTAAAGGTTAAAAAGTACAAGTTGATGATCCTTTAGTGTACAAGTGATTAAAAAGAAAATAAAAATATATACTAATACTATTGTGGAATAATTGATTAAACAACTTTTTAATACTTTAGTCAAATATCAACAATAATTCCTAATTTAAAGAGTGAGAAATTTTATAGTTAATCAAAGTGGGAACAGTTTTTAAAATTTAAACGTAGTCAACAAATCAAAAGCTTTCAAACACTATCTCGCCCAAATCCTATCTTCTACATTAAAGCGAGAGAGAGAGGCGATGGAGAAGGAGAAATTGTCCACCTTAATCCGACATTAGTGATGGTGAACTATGGTTCTCATGACCAGATCTACGATCTACTCTGCATACCGAAGTCAACATCACCACCATTCGTAAACCCACCTCCGTTTCTGTTTTTTTTTTCAACAAATAACATCAGGTATAAATCTGAAATGTAAATCCCTTAAAATGTTCTGTGCAAAGTTAGTTTGTGAATCGCTTGTTTTAGGCTTAAATTGGAAGAGATTGCTGATCTTGATTTGGGTAACAGGGTGTTTACAGCTCCCAAGATGATTAAACGAAAACCCTAGGTCGGAAAGTTGGCGTTAATCGATTTGGGCTCATTTTATGGGAGATGGTGGCCGGTATAAGGTATATCTTCTTTGTTTGTCAAATAAATATAATTTATTTTCTTCATTCATTGAATTAACAGCAGAAGATTTTCGACTAGATCTTGCTTTCCTTTTTATGATGTGTTATGCAAGAACAACATACTGGTTGAGTTAAGGTTTCAAAACTAGAACAACTTGTTATTCTACTTTTTTTGGTAAATAATAACCATGTGAACAGTGAACGTATGAATTTTATAGTAAATTTTAATTAAACCTTTGTACTAATTTCTTTTAAGTATACAAGATTGATTTAGAAAAAACTGGTATTAGATAGAAAAATGGTTTCGTAAGAACGGTAATTGCATTTATCGTGATTTTATTTTGCAGTATTACTTATTTTACTTTTATGTTTGAACTAAATGATCTGTTTAAAGCAATTGGTCAAGTTTTCCATAAAAAAAATAGTTAAACTTCTTGTCTATAGTCCTGAAGGAACACACGAGTATTAGTTTTATTATGTTTTATGTTTTCTTTATTTTTTTATTTATTGTCTTTTGTATTGAAGGAACACACAAGTATTTGTTTATTATGTTTTATGTTTTCTTTATTTTTTTATAAATTATTGGTTAAGGGTACATGTAATAGTAAAAGTGTGCAAGTGAAACTTTTTGGAATGATATTGTGCAATTGAAACTATTTTGTTCCAAAATTATGTAGTCAAACTTAGTTTTGACATGATTTATAACTTTGAGACGAGCATGGTGATCATTTTGTATTTTAACTTTTATTTTTTAAGTGACACTTCAGGGTTTTGACATGCATACGAGTATCTTAACAATGGTAATTTAGAGCAATGGCTTTGTGGATGAGGTACCCTATACGGAAGTGATTTGGATTTCTTAAGTTTATGTGTCTAATAACAAAGTTTGATGAAGCTGCATTAACAGGTTGAGCATCATTCTGTAGTCTGATATATAACTTGAATTTAAATATGAGTTATGTCACAATGTTAGTACACTAAACTTTACATGAGGGCTTTGGTATACAGAGAAGAGATTTGATCACATCACTTTATCTTTCCACCTTCTATCAATTATTTTTTTTCATTTTTTTGACATTTATTAATGTTATTATTTGTATATTATAGGCAATTGTGCTTAATCTGGGATTTGAGGCTGATCTTTGCTAAAGGCTAATTTCTCTTATAAAGGTATTATCAATAACAATGCCAGAATTTTAAATACTAACCACTTAATAGAGATGATCATGGTACCGGTACCGGTACCGAAAACGGGAAATGGGTTCCGGTATTTACCGGTTAATTAACCAAAAGTACTGGTATCTGTACCAAAAAATGGAAAAATAGGTACCCGTATCGAAAACCAAATGCTCATTCCTACTGCTTAAAAATGGCTAACATAGTCGCATTGTTTAATTATAACTTAATTTTTTAATAAGACGACTAAGAGCGTATATGCATTAGGTGACGAGTAAGAATAGGTGTGAGTTGAATCAAAATGGGTTGGGTTGATGCAGCAATCTCGTCAGAAGTTGAAGAATTGAGTCAATTGATTATGGGCTTATGGCCCACAGGTACTAGGGTGTGGATCATTTATTCATTTGATTTATTAATCTTTATAATTGTGGTACTCTAACAAGAAGCAAGTGGCATATTTTCATGAGTTTGGAGATTGGTAGAATTAAAGTTTCTATTGTAGCAATATAAAGAAAGCTTTGATGGTACCATTCAACTACATGAAAGGAGCAGAAAGATTATTCGTTGTTTGTTGAGTTCGGTATGACAAATATATTACCTTTCAAATGTTTTTTTCATTATAAGTTATACGTCTGAATACTGATGAAGTTACCACCTAATTGTGTGTTTCTGGACGAAAGGGCAGTCCGATGAAGATGGTGGTTGCACATTCATTCAAGGGGAGTCTATAGTTTTTAGTCGGTATAGTTGGTTGGTACCTTAAGAAAGAACAGTATGCTCAGTGAGTTGGTACTGTGCCCTGGTGTACCTCGATGCAGTTCTTGAGTACCTTGCCGTTGAAGTAAGTAATCAGATTTCTGAATGTATGTTTTGGATACCAGTTGTGTTTTATATGGTTACAAGTTGATGCTATGCTGAAAGAAATTGATGATGCATATGCAAATATTAGTGAACCTTGATAGGTTAGGTGTTTTATTTTGTTCGTCATTAATCCAAATATCAAGTAAGATGTGAAAGTTGAAGGTATTGAGATGACTAGTCAGGCTAGAAGTTGCTCGAATGATTTCTTTAACTTTTCCCTTGTTGTAAAGATATCTATAGCACTAATTATACGTTGTATTATATTTCTTGATTAAGTAAAAACTTGTTTGTATTCTGTAATCAATGCCTTGCAACACATCACGGTATATTTTGATTATAATTGTTATACTTTTGATGTAACACCTTGCTCAAATTTTAGATTTCCCTAGCTAGAGGTGTGAAAATGGGTGTAATTGGTAGTATTTAAATACCTTGCTCAAATTATAGATTTCCTTAGCTAGAGGTGTAAAAATGGGTGGTTGTGTAGTTGGTAATATTTAAATGCGGTTGGTCGATTTCTACACGCTAACACTTTTGTCTTTTTTAGTTACGAGTGAGACTTTAGTAGGTACGTTTGTTTGTTTGAATAACTAATATTTAAGTATTTGGGTGGATGGCTAAGCCCTTTTGACCCATTTTTTCTTATCTAGGTTTTTAAAGTATACCCGGTCAACCTGTTTTAGATTCAATAAAACCTTAATCGTCATGTTTTAGGTAAATGGGTTAAATTATATATTTTAATGTTGGTTAAAGATAAATTATTTAAGGATGCTAAGATAATATTGTTACAAGTAGAAATGTTAGTGTATTACAAGATTTAGTTTATAAGATTTAAGTTGAAGTGACAAAAATAAAAGTTAATATCTGTGCTCAAAATCGTTAGCCAAACTTTGATGTTTAAAGAAATTAAAATAAGAGCATGGTTTAAGTTTGTTTTCTAAGCACAAATTTCAGTTTAAAAACAATTGTAGTGTCTCGTTGGTTAGAATTCCTATTGAGGAAATTGGTTAACAAACAAGGTTGAAACAAAATGATAACGTAATTCAGTAACGATGATATTGTAGGGGTTTCGTGACGTCTAGAGGAGACAAAAAAGCGACAATGCAAATTGTCACTCCCGCCGCATCGCGCGGGCACCCTACTAGTTTAAAAAATGAGTGATGTCAAATATAATACGTTTGTATAAATTTGAGTTGTTTTACGTTTAATATAATACGTTTTGGTGCTTATTGTTATTGACGTTTTCAATTGGTCTACGTTTCGACGTAATGGCATTTTGACCCCCCTCGAGTATTACGTGCTTATTTTTATGTACATTTCGGTATAAATTCAAGTTGGTCTATATTTCGACGTAATTATTTTGAACCCCTCGAGTATTACGTGCTTATTTTTATGTACGTTTTGGTATAAATTCAAGTTGGTTTACGTTTTGACGTAATTTATTTCGAAAATGAATCACGTTAAATATAATACGTTTTGTGTTTGTTTTTATGGACATCTTCAGTTGGTCTGTGTTTGATCTATAAGCAATTAAAAAAATCAGTACACTCAAATCATGTTAAAATACCAACACCGCAATGCGGTGAATCAATTCTTGTTTTTCTTAATAAACGAACCTGATCAACGCGAACATTTGTTCGTTTTAGCGCCTGTGTTCTCGACCTAACAAACACAATTTTTAAATTTTATTTTGGGTAGTGTTTTCACAACATAACACATACACGTATCTTTCTGAAGTATTTAGTTAAGATTTTAAGAGATATATCAAAATACTTCGATCTTGCATTGATAACTATAAACTATATAACCCACGTTAAAAACCTGAAACGGCTACTTTTGAGAAATTGTAAAAACTAGTTAAAAGTTAACTCATAAGAATAGACGTTTGTGAAACGTGGAGACGTCTTCATCTAGAATTATCTGATTCGGAGTGCAGGTAATGAGATTTACAGCAAAATAAGGATGTACCAAAGAGAGGATTTCGACAACCAAGAGCTAGTTTTGGATGTATAAGATTTCAATAAATCTTAAAATGAAACTGAAATGTTTGGATTTATGAGGTTTTAATAAATCTTAAAATGAAGACTGAAATGATTATAATATATAATAATATTTTAGAGTACTTTTTTTTCAGTTTAATACATCTTAAAATTTTTTTATTAGTATTGATTTAATGATCCTTTAATTTATAGGGTAAGAGATCATCTACAAGAGAAGAATTTTGTATGAAGTGTAGGAGATAATCATGACCACACATTTGTTTTTTTAATATAAGAAAGGGAAGAGTATGATAGTCTTTTCTCCCTTTAACTAGTTTCCACCTTAATTTTCAAATGGCTATAACTTTTTCATACGTTAATATTTTTTTTTTAAATTACACCGTATTAACGAGCATTTCATTCTCTTTAATTCGAGCAGCCTATTGCTATAGTATTCTTAAAAATAATTTATAGGACTTTAAATACTTATTACGTTATTTTGAATACCTAGTACCCATTACGTGATTTTTAAATATCCACTACGTGATTACACATTCAACATAAATCATTACGCATTCATTGTAAACTCATTACATGATTACACATTTAATATGATTTATTATAACTAATGTTAATATAATTATACTTATTACGTGATTACACATTTAATAATAAGAACTTGATTGTTTATGCTTTATTACATGGTTAAATCTCTAATATATGACATTATGTTGCTATTATAGGTTGGTTTGGCTAATGTTTTGTATATAATTTATCCTTAATACGTGATTAAACCTTAAATATTATGTATTCCAAATGAAATATTATGTATTACGTTACCTAATCACCCAGTATAGTTTCACATAAATACTATAATGAAGTCATGTAATCACGAAATGCGTATCTAAAATCACGTAGTCATGTAATTTACATAGTTAACTATTGTTACGTAATTACGTAATCACTTAGCGTGGTTTCACATAAAATACTACAATGAAATCAAGTAATCACGTAATGGGTATTCAAAATCACGTAGTCACTTACTGGGTATTCAAAATCACGTAATCATGTAATAGGATTTCAAAATCCTTCAAAAATTAATGTTAAAATACAGCAATATGCTGCTCGAATTAAAGAGAATGAAATGCTCGTTAATACGGTGTAATTTTTATAAAAAAAATTTAACGTATGAAAAAGTTATAGCCATTTGAAAATCAATGGGGAAGTGGGTTTATGAGTTAACAATATTGGATTTTCATATTTTACCATTTTCCCCACTTGTTCCCTTGTTTTTTGTTATGTGAATTTTATATTTGGGGGCCACTTAATCTCAACCATTCATCTTGCAAATCAAGGGTCAAACTTGTCTCCTACACTTCGTACAATTTTTTCCTCTTATAGAATAACTCCTCTCTAATTTATAGACTAAAGATCAAATAAAAATAAAATTAACGTACCAAACGTACGAATTGGGTTAAAAGCAAAAAGTGACGGTGACATTTTGTAATTATCAGTAACTATCAAAATTACCCTACAAATGATCCTGTAGAGTAATTTTGATCTTTTGTAGAGTAATTTTGATATTTTGTAGAGTAATTTTGTTAGCATTTAGTATGGGTTTTGCTTTATGGTTAGTTTTTAGCTTTTAGTTTTGGGAGAGGAGAGCGGGGGTTGGGATTTCTTTTAGATTTTTTTTTTGGGGGAGGGGGGTTAGGTTTTTTTTTAAAGTTTTTGGGGGGTGGGGGGGGTTAGGTTTTTTTGTTAAAATTACTCTACAAGAACATTTTACAAAATTACTCTACAAGATCAAAATTATTCTATAAAGAACATTTTACAAAATTACTCTACAAGACCAAAATCACTCTACAAATGATCCTGTAGAGTAATTTTGATAATTACCCTATGACAAATATTTACGAAAAAAGTCACCGCATTTTTTTGTCTTTTCCTTCAGTTTGTACGTTTAGTACGTTAATTTTATTTTCAGAGGAAACTTAACTCTTAATTTATATCAATAGTAATTTTCTTTTTAATCCTTAAATAGAGAAACTTTAGATCCTTCTTGATTGTTTGCTAATTTTGAGCAATAATTACTGGTTATAGTAAATTGAATTAAAACTAGTGCATTTTTAAGGTATCGGTTAATGATATCTATGAAAAGTTGTACAATTAACCACTTTTGGAAGACAAACTTATGGCCAATAGCTCATATCAATGTAGCTTTGTGTATTTTTACATTCTTAACCAAAAGGTATTTGAGGGGAACTTCATCCGGGTTATAAATACGGCGGCTCAAATCAAAGAAGACTCCTATTATGGATTAAACATCGGTCCAAACTCCCTAGCTTGGCGTGTGATAGTTGGCTTGATTTTGATGTTTCGAGTATTTTGTAAGATGTATTTTCTTTCTTTCCTGGGTGTAATGCTTTCCAGCGGCTTGCTGGCTCTTATAATAGTCATAAAGTGTTTGCCATTCGAAAAACACTTCTATTGATGACTAATATAAACATGTGCTAGGAGTATCACCTTATCTGGATTTGTATGTGTTAATTAAACTTACATCTTATGGTTATCGAGTTAAACGAATAAAAACAAGGATTTTTCCGATAATAATTAAGTTTTTTCAGTGTCTCAAAATTAGGCCACTTAACTTTAGTTAGATAATACAACCTCATGACACTTTATCTATAAATGTTAACTTTTTAGTGATTATATGTAAATTTTGGTTACTATTTAGAGATTATTGTTTTCCATTTTGATTTAAAAGAAACATATATAACTCTTGGTTACTAGTTAATAAATATAACTTCTTCACCATTACCTTCTACTATAAGTTAATTTGAAAAGTAAATCACAAAATAGTAAGTAAGAGTCATATATGTTTATTTAGATCACTATTTTTTCAAAAACTTTAACATGTATAATTTATTTCTCACAATATAGAAACACCTAATAAAAAATTGAGTGACATTAAAGTGGTGTTTGTTGTTTTTAAAAGATTTCGTAGCCTCTTCTTTCTGCGTCACTCAGACATTGTCATATGTAGACTGTTTTTTTTTCAAACAGTTTCAATTAAAAACGTCTGCACGAACTCTTCTTGGTGCAGACTTGACCCAGCCACTTCTAAAATCTTCTAAGGTCTGTAAAGGTTAAGCACCATCATTGTCCATCACCTCCACCACCGTCTATCACCATCACCACCGTCCACCACCACCACCACCATCCACGTCCACTACCACCCACCCACCACTACCGTCCATACACCACCACCAATTTATTTTATAAGTCTATATACGTTAAAAAACAAATAGTCTTCTTCTTGCAGACTGCAGAGGTTTGTCAGCCTCTTCTTTTACAGATGTCTGCACACATGGTCCGCAGACCACAAACATTTTAGAGTTAAATGCCAAAATGGTCCCTGAGGTTTGCTCACTTTTGCCACTTTAGTCCAAAATACAAAATTTTTAAATCTGGGTCCCTGTGGTTTACATTTTGTTGCTATTTTAGTCCAAATTTCAAATTTGGTCAGATTCTCAACTTAAATCCTAATATTTTGTCTTTATCCTCAGGGTATCTTGGTCATATTAGATTTATAATAACTAATTGTATATATATATATATAATACCCTAAAATACACCCCAATAACCACCAGTCTGCTCTCCTCTCTCTCTGAACTATCGCCACCACACACATCACCACCCCTACCACCGCATCATCCCACCACCACCATCCCACTACCGCCGACGAAGAGAGAGACGAGTGGAGAGAAAGAGACTTACGAAGATAAGAGTACAAGGACAGAGAGAGCGGTGGGAGAAGGGGGAGCAGAGAAATTAGGGTTTGGATTAGAGAGAGAGAGCGGTGGGAGAAGGGGAGCAGATGAACAGAAAGACGCTAGCAGCGGTGGTGGTCAAGTGCAGAGGAATTAGGGTTTGGATTAGGGTTTTCTTGTGAATTTGGGTCAAGGGTGGATGTTGGGGGTGGTTTGAAGAATGGTGTATTGGGTTTTGATCAAAATTTGATTTTGTTTGTGGGTGACTGTCGGCGGCAGTGGGATGGTGGTGGTGGGGATGATGAAGTGGTGGTGGTGGTGTGGTGGTGGTAGTTCAGAGAGTGAGATAGGGTGTTGTCCAGAAGTGGCGACAGTTGGATGGTGGTGTTGGGTTTCAGTGGGATGTGGGTCGGCGGCAGTGGGATGGTGATGGTGGGGATGATGCGGTGGTGGGGGTGGTGGTAGTGTGATGGTGGTAGTTCAGACAGAGAGATAGGGTGTTGTCCAGAAGTGGCGGCAGTTGGATCGGGTGTTGGGGTTTCAGTGGGATGGTGGTGTCGCAGCAGTGGGATGGTGGTGGGGGATGATGCGTGGTGGGTGGTGGTGTGTGGTGGTGGTAATTCAGACAGAGAGATAGGGTGTTGTTTAGAGAGAGAGAGAGAGTTTGTAGATCTGTATTTTTTAATATGTATATATAGTGATGCTAATATGACCAAAATACCCCTAAGGATAAAGACAAAATATCAGATTTAAGTTGAGAATCTGACCAAATTTGAAATTTGGACTAAAATGACAACAAAGTGCAAACCACAGGGACCCAGACTTAAGAAATTTGGATTTTGGACAAAAGTGAGCAAACCTCAGGGACCATTTTGGCATTTAACTCAACATTTTATCTCTTAAAAACCAAACAACACCTAAGTAATAAAAAAATTTGAGCTCTTTTAATTAAATATATTTTGGAAAATTTAGTTAGTATCGTATAAAGGTTGATATAAACGGTAAATCAATATTATAGGTGAAAGCTTATTGGTGTGCGATAATTTATATTTATAAACTCTTTTAAAACCAAAGTATATATAAATGATCAAATAGAAAGTTTAATTAAATAGAAAGTTTAATTTGGATGAGAAGAATAAGAAACAATACTAAATTGAAACACACATACTCTCTTGCTTTAAGCTATAGATACAGGAGTGTGTATCTATATTGTTTAGTCTCTCTCTGTGTATAGATACCGGTGTGTAATGTGTGTATGTATCTCACACAAACAATCTCTCGCTCTAAGCTATAGATATACTGGTGTAAGTTGTATACAGAGAGACCTACGTTTTCTCTCACTAAAAGTTTTCTCTCTAAAACTGCTGTTTCTGAATAAAGTGATGGTGAAAAATGGGAAATGGAAGACCAGAGGGTGCTGCGATCGGCATATAAAATTGTCGTCATAATTATTTGTTGGATATTTTATTTATAAAATATTGTCTTCTTTAGAATGATTTTTAATTATTTAGAATATTATGTTGGTTGCATATTTGCATGCAAGTGGCATATCCAATTTTGAATTAGATACGCGTGGATAAATAGAATTCGGACTATCCCTCACTAATGGTCTAGTTGTAGGAGACTTACGTTTTCTAATGGAGACTTAAGTTTAATTTCTACTTGTGTTATTTATGGTGGATATAACTCTGGGTTTATTGCTTAGTGGTTGGGCAATTACGGTAACAAACCCACCGAGGGGGGTTCGATCCTGAGCCGCACCTCATTTTTCATCCGGTTATTACTAAAGCGAGACAACTCGTGTGAAGGCAGTACGGTTTCGAGGAACGCCGTTACCAAGTCTGACCAACCCAACACCGAACCGGTTAAAACAATATCGTCTGAGAAGATCTTGACTAGAGCCGTCGTTTAGACGGTGTGACATTGGATGCTTAAAAGAAAGTCACCCTTAAAAGAAATAGAATTCGGATTATATAAATAAATTGGGTGAACTATTTTATAACTTTTAATTGTCTTTTTGAGAAAATAAGATAAGACGAAGATCTACTACTAGACAAAATAACGGAGACTTTAAACCACCGACAACTTCATACAATTTATTATACTTAATAAATTTTTATATAGGCAATTTTGCTTTAACTAACAAACTTTTAAACTATCTCTATTTGGTCTAAACACCACCCGAGTGAAAGGTAAAGGCATGAAGGTGAAGTGGCATGAAGTTGTCACTTAATGCCTTACAACGTCTTGCACATCGTCCCTAAACGTGATTTGATCAGAAAAAGCCAAGCCTGTTTATGGAAACGTCTTCTCAACTTTGAAATGACCGATAAGAAATTTTCTAACTTTTCCATGATAATAAGAATTGGGTAATCATTACAAGGGCATTATGGAATATTATATCACGACACCACTTTTGAAAAGCCCTATAACGCTCCTTGTTGACTAAGACATCACGTGTCGTATAATGCCCAAATGAGAGACTTGAACTTTAAGCCCTACTACATATGCTCTAACAAAGAAAAAAAAATAAAACACAAAAGGGTGTGATTGGTTGATTGGGACGGACCACACAACCTTACCCCTCTCACGCCTGTTAAGAGGTTGGCGCCACGTGTTAATAGTTCATGGCGCAGTGTTGCCAGGTGTTATTGGCTTATGTGGGTCATGGCGTTAACCCACAACATGTAACCTAAACCAATTTTTAGTGAATGATTTGATGAAATGCTTTGTATGAAGTTGTTAATGTAACAAACAATCATTTAATTCAATATTCAATAGTGACAATGAATATATTTTTTGTTTGGTCATTTTCATTTATGAACGTTTTTACATTTATATTTGTTTATGATCCCTTGTTTAAATTCGTTTGTCTTCATTTTTCAGTTATGTATTCATTAAAATTAATTAACTAGTTATTAGTAATACTATCTAGCTCATTAGACTACCCGGTATTGGGGCCGGCATATGCCCGGCAAGGCCCGGTGCCGGACCCCCACACCGCCCCCTTATGCCATCCCGGCACACCTGGCCAAATGTTGCCGCTCAAGCCGTGCCTATCCCACTCTCACACACCTATACATACACACACACACACACACACACACACATATATATATATATATATATATATATATATAAAGGGGTTCATTCCCCCACCCCTAGGTCCATCCCCTTTAGGCCCATTCTCCCATCTATCCTACGTGGCGCTGACGTGGCGGCCCATCCTCCTAATGATGAGCCTTACCATACCCACTAGTCTTACGTATTGACTAAAACAAAATTTAGAACCAACTCTAACTATCGACTAATCACTAATTCACTTGACTTTTTTAGTTTTTGATTTTTTTTGTGTTAGGGTATCGACATTCTATTGGCGATCATCAATGTTGTCCCTAATCCGTTATCACTCTTTTATCCAGTGTGCAACCAACTGAATGGCCAAAGATTCAAGATGTTGAAAGGTGTCTTCTTACCATCGATTTAGTTGTTTGACAGGTACAACTTAGTGTGACCATTTTATATTCGCTTTGTGTTTGCTTATGTTTGTTTAGGACATTATCCAACAAGAATGCGTTCATTTTCTTAACAAACGAACCTGATTAACAGAACATTTGTTTGTTTTAGCGCCTGTGTTCTCGACCTAACAAGCACAATTTATTTATTTATGTTGGGTAGTGCTTTCACAGCATAACACATAAGATTTTTAAGACACTTCGTTCTTGCATTAATTATTATAAACTATGTAACCCACATTGGAAACCCGGAACGACTACTTTTAAGAGATTGTAAAAACCAGTTAAAAATCATAAGAGTAGACGTTTGTGAAACATGGAGACGTCTTCGTCTAAAGTTAACTGATTCGGAGTGTAGGCAATGAGTTTTACAGCAAAATAAGGATGTACCAAGAGAGGTTTTCGACAACCAGGAGCTAGTTTTGGATTTATGAGATTTTAATAAATCTTAAAATGAAGACTGAAATGATTATAATATAATAATAACTAATATTAAGGGCTCCCGTGTCGCGGCGGAGGCATAGACCGTGCCAAGTAGCACTAATGCTACATAATTACCAGCGACCAACAACACCGGAAAAGCTCGTAAAAACAAAATAAATAAAAAGGAAAAAATATCACCGAACGAAAAGCATACGTAAATCATTGAACCATGCATGCCAGTTGCGACATGTTAATGCGAAGAAATTAGACTGAAATGTAAAAATAGAAAAAAAGTAACTAAGTCAATCTAAGACCACGCGCATTGGGACGGACCTGTTAAACAAGGAAAAATAGACGCGTTGTGACGGTCCTGTCAAACGGGAAAAAATAGTCGAACAAACTTTGAAACCCACACGTACATTACGGCGTGTTTACTCGCAAAATTAGAACGAAACGTAAAACAAAAATTTGCAAAAGATGAAAAATACGTGGACCAAAGTTGAAAATAAAATGTGTTGGGGTTAAATTGTAAAACATGAAAAATTTTGGGTTAAAACTAAAGAAAACAAAAAATAAAAAATGCAAAAAATATAAACTTTTGAGTTAGAAATGAAATACCAAGTTTTTTTTGAGAGACTCCGTGCGCTTGGAGTACATTCCATGAAACACACAAATCTTCTTAATTTATAATATGGTTATATTATAAAGTACTCTTTTTTCAATTTAATGCATCTTAAAAGTTTTTTATTATTATGATCCTTTAATTTATATCATACAGTATTTTTCTTTTTTTTTAATCCTTACATAGAGAAACTTTAGATCCTTCTTTATTGTTTGCTAACTTTGAGCAATAATTACCAGTTATAGTAAATTGAATTAAAGAATACTGCTTTCAGTTATAGTAAATTGAATTAAAGACTACTGCTTTTTAAGGGTACCGGTTAATGATATCTATGAAAAGCACTTTTGGAAGACAACCTTATGGCCAATAGCTCATATGCATTGTAATTAAGTTTTTCCAGTGTCTCAAAACTCACTTAATTTTTTTGAAGGCCACGTAACTTCAGTTAGATAATACAACCTCATGACATTTTTTTTATAAATGTTAACGTTTTAGGATTATATGTAAATTTTGGTTGCTATTTAGGGATAATTTTTTCGGTTTGATTTTAATGAAACATATATGACTCTTGGTTACTAATTAATAAAGAGTAAACTGCCATTTTGATCCCTGAGGTTTGGGTAGTTTTGCCACTTTAGTCCAAATCTTAAACTTTTTGCATCTGCGTCCCTGTGGTTTCAGTTTTATTGCCATTTTGGTTCAAAAGTGATTTTTTTCTTCTAAAATCCTGCTATTTTATCCTTTTCCTCAGGGGCAAAATGATTATTTTAAACAGAGTTTGAGGTTTATTTATATATATAATATATATTAATGTTTAAAATGACCATTTTGACTCTGAGGAAAAGGACAAAATACTAGGATTTTAGAAGACAAATGTCACTTTTGGACAAAAATGACAATAAAACTGAAACCACAGGGACCCAGATGCAAAAGTTTGAGATTTGGACTAAAGTGGCAAAACTGCCCAAACCTCAGGGACCAAAATGGCAGTTTACTCACTAATAAATAAAACTTCTTTACCTAGCCCACAAATTCAGGGGCATCCAAAATTTTTTTTTTTTGGATCAGGGTATCCTTTGTATAAAATCGAATCTTTTTTTAATTTTTTTCACATTACGAAAACGATAAAAAGATGGGGTTAGATAGCCAGTGCTACCCTTTCTAATACACTAGCTCCGCCCCTATCATTATTACCTTCTACTATAAGTTAATTTGAAAAGTAAATCACAAAATAGTAAGTAAGAGTCATACATGTTTATTTAGGTCACTATTTTTTCAAAAACACCAAGTAAATCACAAAAATAATATTAAAGTCGGTAAAAAATTTGTAACTTTTAATTGTTATTTAATTAATGTGTTTTTATTATTTTTTTAATAAATAGATTATTTACATAAAAAATTGAAAAGCGAGTTTAAACGTTAAATTATCAAATTGTAATTATTTATCATTTTACACATCACTTTTTTGTTATAAATATAGTTCACCTCTAAACTATTGGAGTATATTGTAATCAACTAGTACGGTCAGAGTGTGGTGGCAATGTGGGGTGTTACCAGTAACACCTTGTCGGTGAAGACAATTTACCGGCTATTACCGGTTAATCACACGTTTCTTGATTCCCTTACGGATATTGTTCGCCTCTAAACTTAAGTGCTATGCGTATGTTTGGTATGGAGTTTTTAGAAGCTTTTAGGAGCTTCAAGCTTTAAGCTTTTAAAAAAAAAGCTCTAAGTTAATAAAAAGTTTTGTTTGGTTAAAGGAGCTTGAAGCTTTTGGTTAAACGCTCCTACAGCTATCATTTAGAAGGAGCTACAAGCTTTTAGAAAAAAAAGACTATTTTAACCTCTAAAAATAATGAACTTTTTAATGTCAATTTTAGTCATTTTATACATTTTATTAAAAGCTCCAGCTACTCTGCCAAACACCTAAATATATCTAAAAAACTACAACTACAGCTACCAGCTTCCAACTTCCAGCCATCAGCTTCTAGCCTCCAGCCATCAGCTTCCAGCTACCAACAACAGCTACTTTTGCCAAACATACCCATGATCTGATTATATTTATAAATTATTAAAAATATATTAAAATAACTATTTTTCTGTTATATTTTATACTTTGTCAATTAATAAATTATTAAAAATATATTACAATAACTATTTTTCTGTTATATTTTATACTTTGTCAAACTAGTGGGCGTAGAGATGTACAAATCGTTTTTAAATCAGTCCGGTTTTTTTACAGAATCGGTTTTTTTCTTCAAAAACAAAACCGTTTTTTATAACCGTTTTCGGTTACTAACCGGCTTTCTAAACCCAAAACAGTAACGGTCCAACCGGTTCGGTTTGGTTTTTAACAGGTTTTGGCCAAAAAACCGGTTTTTTTAACCGGTTTAAACCGAATTCGATTTTTAAACTGGGTTTAAACATCAAGAAGCTTAACCGCTACACAAACCGTCGGTTTGGTTCGGGTTGGAACCAGTTTTTAAAAAAACCGGTTACAAAAACTGGTTTTGTTTTTTTTTTTTTCAGTTTCGGTTCTAAAACCGGTTTTTTGTACACCTCTAAGTGAGCCGCCCCCTTTCGTGGGTCGTTAGTTTTTAATGAAGTTTACTTTCAAAATAAAAAAGTTTTAGTAAATTATCATGATTTGGCCGAAAATGTCATTTCAGTTTAGATAGATTTTTTTAATAAATTGCAATTTTGATCTCTGTGATAAGATCTAAATTGCAATATTTTACAAAAATGAAAACTTTTGCCAAAACACTACGTGGTTTCTAGTCTTTGCAATTTCAATCCAAGCACCTCTCAATGTTGAAAATTTATATTAACTTATTGTAAAAAGACCAAACAACCCTTAATTCTTTTATTAAATAAAAAAGGAAAATGTAAAAAACAAGAGAGAAAATAATAAACAAAAATAAGAGTTAAATAAAAAAGAACAATCCAAAATATATAATAACAATTAAGAAGTTATTATTCTCTCTATGAAAAAATGGCTGGTACAATTGTTATTTCAAAAAAGCAAATTACAAGTTTCAAACACAATAAAAAACGAACATCTTCCGATTAAAAACCATTACACAATCTAGACAAAACACAACCAGATACCAGATACTGTAAATCAACAATAAATAGAAGATAAAGACGATCGCTTGATTTTTGTCCAAAAACCAAAGGAGGAGACTCCCTTTTTATCCCAAAATTTTAGTTTATAACTTATATTGCATAAATGTTGGATAAAAAGATGATTGCCCAAAATTTTTGTTTATAACTTATTTTGCATAAATGTTAGATAAAAAGATGATTGCTAATATCCTGTTTCGGGTATACTTTGTAATGTAAATAATTGTTGGGATTAAATGATAAAAGACTATTAATTTATGGGTTCATAAAGTTGCGTTAGAAAATAGGGTAAACTAGAAACAAAAAAAAAAAGAAACCCGTGCTATGTTGCGGGGAAGCAGCCGCTAGCAATTTGTTTCGTTAAGGTATCAATCGGTATAATAAGTGGGTCACATACAATGAAATGAGTAGTTTCACGCAATAATATATATAACAAATATCACACTACCAGTTGTTGAAAACAATTGTAAAAGCATATAACTAAAATATCATAAGCATTATCATGTTATTTACAGTGGATACCCAAAAGAAGTTGCCGAAATCTCAGAGAACTATTACCTAAGATTGTTATTTTACAAAACAGTTGGTTAATTATAGTGGATACCTAAAAGAATTTGCCTTGTGGCTACGACAACTATTTACAAAATTTACAAAAGGTTGTACTTTATAATGTTGCTTCATCCAAAATGTGATCGTTGTTTCCTTTTATGGGGCCAGAGATTTTGGTGTCTTCTGTTCATATCCATCTGTGCATAAACATTGCATAAATATTGTATTCAGTTTGAAAGGGAAACTAATTCTAAACTTAGTGTGAGTAAGATTATACCTGTTGGGTTCAGTAGCCCACGTTTCTTGCTGATTGTATTGTGGGAGTTGTGGGCTAGATTTCAGTTGCCATTCTTGGTGTTGAGATTGTTTCGCTTGCTTATTCAGAGAGAAGGTTTGCGTGAGTGTATGTAAAGGCAGAAAGGGTATTTTTAACAAACGGGTCAATTATTTACAAATCATCTATTGAGCTTGTGTATAGTAAAGATTAGATGATATTGTTAAGCAACATGTGTTATAAATACCTTGTGCTATGGGGAGAGTTTCTGATGTAGGTGGGTCAAAAACCTGGTTGACCACAAAGTGTGTTGAGCCTTGCTGGATGCGGTTATTGAACTACAACTGGAAATCTTCCCTTTACCTCTAATGGCCTCCAATGGTTTTGGTATTTGTTGTGGGTTGTCATAACCCCTGCTGAGTAACCATTTCAATGCATGGTGTATTTACGAGCGAGTTAATTGCATCATCAAAAAGAGTAACCGCTGCTGGTTTTGTGTTGTCCGAAAACATTGCATTAACACAATATGTGTTGTTAAATTAGAGGAAATGTCGTGTGCTAAATGCAATAGTCATAATCTTGTTTACGCTTACACAAATTTGGGTTCTTTCTCCTTTGGGTGATTTATGCATGTAAGTGCACTGCCTTTTGCTTTTAGCTTTTTGTTGCACTTGTTGCAACCTTTGTAGTACCAAGACTTTCCTTGAATGAACTCTGTAACCGAACCTAGGCAGCTGAATGTTATGATCTATAAAACATGTAAAAAGTTAAGATGAAGTAAATATATCTTTTTTCAAAGAAGTTTTTTAATTAGGTAACTATGTTGTGTTATAAGGATTTTTTTATAGCGTAGTGGAGATATAAATGGATGTATTTGGTACAGGGTAAAAAACATTAGGGTAAACAACCTACTATTTGTTTACCTTTTTTTATTATAGGTATAAAAAAGAGCTCAAATGGCGAAATATGTTTTTGTGTAAAAAAGTGAATATAAGCGTAGTGTACGTTCTGCTTGGCAGGATTCAATTCCAAAAGTTGTGCTAAGGTCATATTATTCCTTTGGTTGATGGACGCATCATTATACTTGGCTTTGAACCTGTAAAGAAGTAGAACTTCAATCCACTTTCTGAATTTGTAAACATGTAATATATAAACTGTTAGGAAAAGCAATTGGTACGTTAAAACAACGGTTTTGCATATGTTGACATCAGGGTTCAGGTAAACATGTGTTGCAGATGTAGATGTCAATTGGAGATTATAATATTTTCCGACTTTCATTGATGTGAGTGCTACAATAGTCGGAAATGGCGCGCTCGTGAAACGGTCTTTATCTATAGTATCGATTATCTCCTGCCATAGCGTAACTTCAATGAACTTTTCACTAAGGAGAGAAATTTAAGTAAAATATTGTTCAACATATGAATTTAAGTAATCAGATACTTATATAAGCGGAAAACATATGTACCTGATATCTTCAACTTCAAATTTAAGTAGCATTCTATTAGAAGCCACATGTCTATCAAATGTAAATCTAACAAATCTTCCGATGAAGTCTGAAATGCATGTATTATGTTAAATAGGTGGTGGAAAATGTTGTCCAAAACTATAAGGACCTTTAAATTGTTACAATATATGTGTTTCTTTAATTGTTAGAAAAAGGAGACATATATGTCAGTATGGTATCATCATTGATGCATTCTTTGATGCTTGCGTATGGTAGGACGTTGAAATAGTGGAAAGGAAAACCAAATTCCGGTATGGACTTAAAAGTGGTTCCTTTGCCAAGCCTAAGAATTGTACCATGTCTGATAACGATGTATTTAATTTTTGCTTCTCCTGATAAGTAGTGACTTACATAACAACAAGAAGGGAGAGTGATCTTAGATTCAAGATGCTTTTTTGGCGTTTTCATCAATAACAGCTTGTATCGCATCACCCTATTTCGTCAGTGAATGATAAAGTTATGTATGCATGTGCAAATGTATTTTTATAAAACTAAAAGCATGTTATTTTTGAAATCAATAAAACTTACAACCAAGTCCACGAACAGGTAGCAACAGTCGTTGTTGAAAGCATGTAATATCCATTTTCTTACAACTTTAACTTCAATAGGCTCTGCTAAATCCCCATGTGTATGGAGGAAATGCTTTTAGAGCCATGACTGTCTTCATGGTGTCAAATATAGTAAATGCTAAGTGCATTTGCATTTGCATTGAGAAGAATCAAATTCATAAGGCATGCTTAATGTATGTATAAACACATTTGTAAAATGGACAATACATAACGTATGTGTGTAACATATACAGATAGGCAAAGACAATTTGTATATCTATATTTGTAATAGTCATTTTTTCACAATGTTTTACACACACACACACACACACACATATATGTAGCTGTGACTATGTGTATACCTCGCGTAAGTGTATATCGTCTAAAAAGGTAGAAAAAACGACATTTTATGTCTATGTAGGAGGATCTTCTTCCTATGGTATTATGAGGACTTTTAAAGTGTGAGGGGAAGTTACTCGTGAGAAAGCGACATATAGTTGACCGTGACTGAAAACTAGTTTAGGTAAATAAACGCCTAGTTTATGTAGCGACTGACCTTGAATTTTATTTATAGTCATGGCATAGCAGATTTTTACTAGGAATTGTTTTCTTTTAAAGAAATGGTAATTTTTTTCACTATGAACACAAGTTATGCAAGGTATGTAAACATGATGGCAAGTAGCAATTCCAGTTATAATTCGCGCTTCCATAACCTTTGGCAATAATCGGGTTACTAATAGTCTCGTTCCGGGACCCGCCATTTGATTAATGTTTCTTAGCAATATAACTGGAACGTTGACCTTTAGTACTAAAGAATGAGGTGGCAATCCATTAAAGGTCAACGAGTTTAGATACTCTAGCAGATAAAGCTGCTCTGTGTCACCTCTATCATTTGGGTTTGGATGAGGAATGATTGAATTGGAACTCAGGTAGGTTATAGTAGTGCCCTCAGACATTGTAAGAACAAAGTTGTTGATCTCATCGGCAATTTTATTTTTGGGGCAAATGATGGCTCTGTCGGAAAGGCCTGGATTATCGAATTTTTAAGTGTGTCATCAAAAACTGTGATGAGATTTCTATATTTTTTTACATCTGTTTCACCATCCGTAGCAGATATGCCAAGTTTACCATCACCTAAATCAAGTAGCCAAGAAGAAAACCATGTGATATCATCTCGTTCTTGGTTAGTTAAGTTAAGACGATGCAACCGCATATTTTCTGTCAATCTTAAGAGTTTGTAATGTACCCACAGGTTTGACTTTAGAAGAGATGAATTAATAAACTCAGACTTTAAAGCCTTAGGTTTGATAAGAAGTGTTTGTCTGAAATCTCCGCCTAACAATACTGATTTTTCGCCAAAGGACTTTGACTGATTGTCAAGTATATCTTTAAGAGTTCAATCAAACGACTCGAAGCATCTATGGTTATTTAGTGGAGCCTCATCCCAAATTATAAGGAAGGTTTCGGTTAGTAGCTTAGAGGGCGAGTATTTTTTTTTACAAAGCAAATTGAGTCATCTGTTAAATCCAAAGGGATTTTGAATCTTGAATGCGCAATTCTGCTAGATGGTCATAACAAGGAAGTAATTCTGGAGGCGGTAACCACTAAAACTATTTTGCCTGACGCCCTTAAGGCACAAATAATGGTGGTCCATAGGTATGTTTTACATGTATCTCCATGTTCGTAAACAAAAAGAAGAAGCTGGTTTTATTCTTCAACTGTTGTTATAACTAAATTGTAGATGCTTAATTGTTCTGCGTCGAGCGCATGTTTTAGAAGCTCATGGTCGGAGGCTAATTTTTGTATAACATCTTTCAAATTCGGATCCCCAAAACCCGATCCACTAGAATGCCCATGATTTCCTTTTTATGCAAATTTTGTTTAATACATAATATCGAGTTTATTTTTAGAGTAAACTGCCATTTTGGTCCTTGAGGTTTGGACAATTTTGCCACTTTAGTCAAAATCTTAAACTTTTTGCATCTGGGTCCCTGTGGTTTCAGTTTTATTGCCATTTTGGTCCAAAAATGATATTTGTCTTCTAAAATCCTACTATTTTGTCCTTTTCCTCAGGGACAAAATGGTCATTTTAAACATTAATATATATTATATATATAAATAAACCTCAAACTCTGCTTAAAATGATCATTTTGCCCATGAGGAAAATGACAAAATAACAGGATTTTAGAAGACAAAATAACAGGATTTTAGAAGACAAAAATCACTTGTGGACCAAAATGACAATAAAACTGAAACCACAAGGACCCAGATGTAAAAAGTTTGAGATTTGGATTAAAGTGGCAAAACTGCCCAAACCTTAAGGACCAAAATGGCAGTTTACTCTTATTTTTACCTTGCTTATTTCATCTATATATATTTCCGTGCTTATATATCTATATAAATGCATGAATACTAATACAACTCTACATATTTAAAGGCACCCATAAAAGAATACGTGTATATGTTATAAAATGAGTTGATTAATAGGTTTAAAGGGTTAAGCTATAAACTTTGTAAAGGTTAAACTCGGAGCGTTGATGTGTAAATAAAAAAAGGTTTGTACAAAAATAAATTATATCAAAACGTTGGAGATCAGGTCGAACCCGGGTCTCCCACAAGAATCAACTTAAATCTCGCTAACCAAACAACTACACCACACTTTCTTTTGGCATGATTCCCTACCAAAAAATTTCTAAAATGCGCAGTCCCTTTTGAAATCAATAACTTGCCGCCCAAACCAGTAAATATCGAACATGGCAGGTTATCAAATCCTTTCCTGATTTCTCGTGATAGAAGTTTCCATGTTAAACCCTACTGAACCTGGACTCCATCTCGTCTAAACGCGCTTACAGCTGTTCCCCCAAAACAATTTCAATTCGAAAGTCGATGTAACAACCCGACTTTTTCGGTTGTTCTGTTATTACCGTTTATTCTGCCGTAACCGCTTGTAATCCGAGATTCGATATAAAAAAGTGGTCTATGTTATTTTAAATACATTTTCATCACACTGCATCACTGCACACTTAAACGCTTAATACTCGAAATGCTAACGCAAACACGAATCGAAGTTAATTATGTTACTTTATGTGTCGAGTGTGTTTGTTTGTTCGGTACTCGCTCTCGCCTTCGCCCTCGCTTATCGCATTAAATCGCAAACGCAGTTATTCATGTTGGTTATGTAATGCTGTGTGTTTATATGTGTATACATGTTTTACTTGTTTTATATATGCTTTATACTCGCTCTCACTCGCTCGCTTAAACTTGCTTTATCACGCTAATTCGCAACGCAACGCTTAACGCCTCGCTAAAACGCTTAACGAAACAAAACTAACTAATGCGAACAATAACATCAAACGAAAAAAGCCAACACGCGAACTCAGCTCGCTCGCACGAGTACCCACTCGTACGAGTGATTCCTGGCTCGCACGAAGCTCAACTCGGTCGCACGAGTGCCTGCTTGCACGGGTACCCACTCGCACCAACACATCTGCTATCCTCTATTCTCCTATGAATACCACACTTAACCATTTGTGGTCTCCTTGCTGTCACTCGCACGAAACCTACTCTATACGCTTTTCTCTATTTCCAAGTAAGAAGACTACGTTTTCCACGCGAATCACGACGATTTCCACAACGATTTCACACGACTTTATCTCCGATTTCATCTAAACTTATCTGTTTACGAAAACATTCGTCTTTTTCATAAAACCATTTGTTTTATCAGGGATTTACAGTTAAAAAAGTATGTCTGAGTTAGCCTTGGCTACTCAAGATTAGAAACCTTGTTGTTTCAAACTCACCAAGTGATGATCCTAAGAAAACTGTTTTAAAACTCGATTTTTACACAAAACGGACAAACCGACGTATGTTTCGTTCACTAGATAGTGGGACGAAGCAGTGTCAAAACCGTCATGAAAAGGATTCAAAATTTACATCCGTTTCCGGTGGGAACTCAGTTCCGGTTGCACGAGGACGCAAGAACAGTCACTTGTAGGCTGGTTCACACGAACCACTTCGGGTTCGTACGGCCAGTCCGAGTTTCCACAAATGACTCACTCGCTCTTCAAACCTCCCCAGATTTTGGTTTGCTCAATAGCTTAAGGTTAGAAGGATGGACACTTGATTTTCCGAAGAAACGACGCGAAAACACTCGATTTTGGACACGAAAACAGGTCACTCGCTCGAGCAGTCGCTCGTACGGATGATGACTCACACGAGGGTGATGCCTCGTACGAGCCTTCACTCGTACGAGTGACGACTCGCACGAGGGTGATGCCTCATGCAAGTGGTGCTTCGTACCACCCACCTGTTTGTCCCGCACAACTCACTGTTCAACTGTTCAGTACTATGGAACACTGACGCACTTCTGTTTCTACGCGCAGGCTGTACCGACGCTCTTTCCCACACCATCTCGTTCACGGTTATTGATACGCACTCACTATGAGTATACTTGACCCCTTTTCGCTTAAACGCACTTTTGCGTGTTATATACGTTCTCTATTAAACGATTACTACAGACCACGCTAAACTCTTTAAAACGCAAACCACTCTCGCATGACTATACGTGAAATGCTGAACTGCTATGTGTTAATTGTATGCCTTGAGATTTGCTGACCACCCTTAACAAGATAACTGCTATAGGTTGACCCGCCACTTGTTAGTTTAAGGGTTGTTAAGACTCGCTCTCGCTTTACTTTACTTGTCTCACTCACGGTTGTGTTGGTTAGTCTATTTCGGTATAGATAACAATGTTCACATGACTACGTTAGTGCATGTTGGTTTCGTTAAATGCTTTATTACTATTATTATGCTAAACCTGTGCACTTACCTTTACATTATTGTATTGACCTTTATTTTAACGCATGTGACAAGTTGAAGGATTTTATGCTGCAAACAGATTGGATTTTTAGAACTCATTTAAAATCTAAGTTGTCGAATTTTGTGTTGTTTAAGAAACTTGTAATTCGTTTTAACTGTCGTTGAATATTTGTTTTATTGTATGGGAAATTGAACTTTATAAATATTCTTATCGAAATAGTCGTTATGGATTCTCTTGAACAATCCGATTCGCCTAGTGTCACATCCCGATGATTCCGCCATCGGGGGGTGTGACAGTTGAAGAGAAGATCTTTGATGACAGACAAGTCTCTGTTCAAGTATAATATAAATCTCAAACACATCAAACTTAATGTTGCAGTCTAGTGGTTAATTTGTTAAGTGATATAGTTAGGGCGCGGGTTCGAGTCCCGACCCTGGTTTCTCGTTGCAACAATATTTTTTTTAAGAAAACCAAGTCTATGCGAGATTCAAATTATATTTAAGTTTAACAAATGTGTGTTTATACCACACAAAACAGAACACAGCCTAGCGTTTGGGAGACTTATGAGGGGGCCGGAGGTCGCGGGTTTGAACCTAACCACCACCGTTTCCTTGGTTTTATTCCCTTTTTAATGATGTAATATATGAATAAGATTAATTCATAAATTCCAAATAACTAATGATTTATTAATCTGTGGAAGTTTAAGTAATTGAATATTAGGATTTTAACTAACTTATAAATATTTACATAATCAATTTACTAAACTTATACAATTCGTTACATAAAAAAATGCAAATTTCGCAAGGCAATGCGTCGGGACAGCTCCTAACCTTCTAAGAGGTGAAGATATTCGATCTCGCCCAGGTCCTTTGGATCTAGGAAACCATGGTGACATAAGACCATACCTTGCAAATATAGACGCATCATTATCTAATTATTCAACCCGTCTCTTTTTGTGATATTTGTTTATGTTGTATTCTTAATTCCATATCTAGGGTAATTGCCTCGTTCTTTCGGAATTCCCTATTTTCCTTGTGCGCTTATCTTTAAGGAATCATCAAACGCAAAATTGTGAGTGGATCTTTCAACCCTATTTTATACAAGTTTTCAGGTGTAACATGTGTTACATTTTGCTCATTACATTTTCCACAATCCAGTACGTGCAAATACCAAGTTATGTAGTTATGTGTTGTGTGAATACTTGTCTAGTTCATTATTTGGTACATTACGATACATGAGACAGTTTCACATGGATCCATCAGCGCGTCCTTTCCCCCATTACCATGAGTGGAACCTGATGCTGCGACCACACAGGATTCGCTCCTCGATTGAGCTTGAATCTTATATTACAGTACCATACATCATTTTATAATGCAAATTTACACAATTTTTAGTTGAGTTACTTCGTTATATGTGGATTGATTGTTATGAGGTTTGATACATTTAGTTTCACTTACATTTAGTTTATCATTTGGTTATATGCACACAAAAACGAACTTATCATTTTTACCAAAACTACAAGATTCACTCACCAACTATTGTTGACCAAAATATACTGAAGAAACCCTAGATCAACTAGACCGGAATCTAAGTAGATCTATGGAATGGGCTCTGCATAAAATGGTTAACCCTCCGTTTGGTTTCACAATGGATGATGAATAGAACAATATTCCGGCTGAACCTGCAAAACAGAACACCGTTAGCTCGCCATGGGGAGAAGGGGGGTTCTCTCCGTGACCACCCTCCGGCGTGAGAATAAGTACAGGTGGTCGGAAGTAAGTATTGTAAGAGAGAGCAGTTGAGAGTGAATACCGTTCCTTGAACTCCAAGTTACTTATTTATAGCCGATGTTTGGAGCCAAAAAGGAGAGATTGTTAACTTTAACGGAATCTTTTGCTATTACGTTAATGTTTGTTGGCAATCTGTTAGTGCACACGGATCGTAAGCTCATCAGCGGTTAGGGAGGTGCCACGTGTCAACATGAGATCACTACATCTTATAAATGTGAGCATGCCATCACCGTGATCTTCCTCAGCCGTCCAGATGCTGCCATGTGGAAATTGGTTATAACCGAAGAGATGCTTGCACGATTGAGTGTTAATGGCTTCTAGAAGGTTTCACAACTGTTACCCATCTATTATTCGCCATGTGTACATTCTGTTACAACAGAAAAGATTCCCTTTGCTTATGCACTAAGTCAAGGATTTTGCTAAGGGAAAGTTTCTCAGGATTTTCTGTTTCCTTGCGCGAGAAGCGCAAGTTAGTTAATCTGATCTTCCTTCTTCTCCTTGCTGCTTAGCGCAACGTTTGGTGGATACTTGCTTTGATATAAATATCTGCGCAAGGTTTGTGCATGAAGCATTATCAAACGAGAATGTTCAAGGTTAACTTTGAACCTTGCGCGAGCCCGCGCAAGGTAGTTAAATGAAGCATTATCAAACGAGAATGTTCAAGGTTAACTTTGAACCTTGCGCGAGATCGCACAAGGTAGTTAAATGAAGCATTACCAAATGATAGTGTTCAAGATTAACTTTGAACCTTGCGCGAGCCAGCGCAAGGTAGTTAAATGAAGCATTTATCCCAAGAGAATGTTTAGGCTTTTAACTTTGAACCTTGCCCGAGCCCGCGCAAGGTAGTTATATGATCCTTTCCTCTCCTGGGTATTTGGCGCATAGTTCTAATAAATGTTATTTTGGCAAAGAAGTCTGCACGCAGTTTTCTTAGAAGTTATTAATGGGTATGGTTTCCTTGATTGGCGCAAGGTTTTTGGGACAATAATCTTTGCCAAAAATGCAGGCAAACTTCTTTGCCAAAATAAGATTTATTAGAACTATGCGCCAAATACCCAGGAGAGGAAAAGATCATATAACTACCTTGCGCGGGCTCGTGCAAGGTTAAAAGTTAAAAGCCTAAACATTCTCTTGGGATAAATGCTTCATTTAACTACCTTGCGCGCCTCGCGCAAGGTTCAAAGTTAATCTTGAACACTCTCGTTTGGTAATGCTTCATTTAACTACCTTACGCGGTCTCGCTCAAGGTTCAAAGTTAACCTGGAACATTCTCGTTTGATAATGCTTCATTTAACTACCTTGCGCGGGCTCATGCAAGGTTCAAAGTTAACCTTGAACATTCTCGTTTGATAATGCTTCATGCACAAACCTTGCACAGATATTTATATCAAAGCAAGTATCCACCAAACGTTGCGCTAAGCAGCAAGGAGAAGAAGGAAGATCAGATTAACTAACTTGCGCTTCTCGCGCAAGGAAACAGAAAATCCTGAGAAACTTTCCCTTAGCAAAATCCTTGACTTAGTGCAGAAGCAAAGGAATCTTTTCTGTTGTAACAGAATGTACACGTGGCGAATAATAGATGGGTAACAGTTGTGAAACCTTCTAGAAGCCATTAACACCCATCGTGCAAGCATCTCTTCGGTTATAACCAATTGCCACATGGTAGCATCTGGACGGCTAAGGAAGATCACGGTGATGGCATGCTCACATTTTTAAGAGGTAGTGATCTCATGTTGACACGTGGCACCTCCCTAACCGCTGATGAGCTTACGATCTGTGTGCACTAACAGATTGCCAACAAACATTAACGGAATAGCAAAAGATTCTGTTAAAGTTAACAATCTCTCCTTTTTGGCGCCAAACACCGGCTATAAATAAGTAACTTGGAGTTCAAGGAACGGTATTCACTCTCAACTACTCTCTCTTACAATACTTACTTCCGACTACCTGTACTTATTCTCACGCCGGAGGGTGGTCACGGAGAGAACCCCCCTTCTCCCCGTGGCGAGTTAACGGTGTTCTGTTTTGCCGGTTCAACCGGAATATTGTTCTATTCATCATCCATTGTGAAACCAAACGGAGGGTTAACCCTTTTATGCAGAGCCCATTCCATAGATCTACTTAGATTCCGGTCTAGTTGATCTAGGGTTTCTTCATATACATTTTTCCACATGATACAGGTGATCCGGTTTGAAGAGAAGAGTGGACACATAGGATGGACTTTAGTAAAGAGAAATTTGTTGTATTTGGATATTGAAGGGGTATGGTCCCAAAACCTTGCGCCGAGCAAGAGACCATACCCATTATTATCCACAAAGCAGACCTTGCGGCTATTATATTACAAGAAATAAACCTCACTTTTCTATGCGACGGACATCTGAGAAGGAAAACAATCATTTTACTACCCCGCGCGGGCTCGCGCAAGGAAACAGTTAAGCTTGAGTACATTTCTTATCAGATGACTTTCGCACGTAGGGAATCTGATCAGAGCAATAGGAATCTTTTCTGTTACACGTGGCCGCAATTCAGAAGGGAACAACTGTAAAATGTTCTAGAAGCATTTAAAGCCCAATCGTGCAAAGGCACCATTCAGTGGTAACCGAAGACACGTGGCATCATCTGAGGCATTCAGTTGGGTCACGATGATGGCATGCTTGCAGATTAAAAAGAGAACGATCTCGTAGTGCCACGTGGCAATTCCTTAGCCGTCGATGCAGGGTCGATCCATGTGCATTAAACGTCGAACTCAATACTTAACGGAATGGCAAAGATTCTGTTAAGTTTTCCTCTCTTACGTTTTGGCGCCTAAATCTTGTTATAAATAAGTAATTTCAGGTACAAGCAATCTCATTCACTCTCACTTATTCTCTCTCTTACTTCACTTTAACTCTTCCGATAAACCTGTACTTATTCTCACACTAGAGGGTGGTCACGGAGAGAACCCCTATTCTCCCCGTGGCGAGTCTAATGATGTTTTGTTTTGCAGTGTTCATCGGAGTATCACTTCTGTACGGCGAACAACCAAAGGATTAACCTTTTATGCGGAAACCCTAACCACAGATATGATCTGATTCCGGTCAATCAGATCTAGTGTTTCTTCATTGGCGTCCACCGATTTCTCATTTCTTCTCATCTTTTCGTTTGTTTCGCCTGAATCATCAGTATCATGGCTGATGGTTCATCTCAACAGATAGGTCCTCGATCTGAGATTCGTCATGTTGCTCGTGGTGCTCAGATCGAAGGACATGTAGATGAAGAGTTTTCCGGTGAAGTTGATGCTCAGCATGACCTTGGTCATACGAGCATTCCAGTAACTCCGGCAGCTCCACATGTCGATGTTGCATCAATTTTTCCACCAGGCGAGACCCTGTTATCTTGGCTTATCAAATTTCAGACTGCTCTAAATGCTATGTATGCTCAACTATGTGCTCAGACCGGAACTCCAGGTTTTCAACCTCCGGTCAATGCTCCTCAGGTCCGTGCTTTGCCGACACCTCGAGTGTTGAGTTATGATTCACAGATCCGTGCTCGTGCACCTTTGCATGTATCTACAGAAGAAACTGAGATGTATTCTTAGACCAGGAATGATTCTATTCATTCTGGTAATCGAAAACAAGAAGACAATACTCAACGTCGTACATCTGTTCACACACGTTTGGGCCCGCGACTGTCATAGAAGCGGGACACCCAATATGATGAGTATGAAAAAACTTATGACGAAGGAGATTGCGTAAGTGTTTTCAATCGATTATCTACGGATCCTGTCAACTATAAGCCTAAAATTCGTGCAACGTACAACCCTGAGGCGGAGCACGACTATAATCTGGTGTATAGACCTGCTGAAGCAGCTGAGCAATCAAAGTTTGTTAAGGAAATAGCATTGGATCCGCTAGAACGAGCAAAGTTACCATCTAATGTGGGGAAGTTTAATGGTTTAACTGATCCTCATGATCACATGCGCCTCTTCACTGGCGCAGGGCTTATTGGAGGCTGGACATCACCAATGTGGTGTCATCTTTTCTGCAAACTCTTACCAGAGCCGCGCGTCTTTGGTTTGATAACTTACCCACATGTAACTTCCTCTTGGAATGACCTTAAGGAGAAATTCCTTACGTATTTTAGTCAAAAACTGCGCTACGTCAGAGATTCCTCAGATGTGATGAACATCTGGTGGAAGAATGACGAGAGCCTAGAAGATTTTATCACTCGTTATAACAAGGAAGTGTTAGAAATTGGAGATGTACATGAAGATCTTATCCGCGCACAGCTCAAATATGCGGTAAGATGTGATGAAATGATAGAAGTACAACTACTGGTCTTCCCAAGAGCTGGGACAAACTTACGGCAACAACCAAAGTTTATGCACAAACAGAGCGAAATCTTAATTCAAATAGACCACCACTACCTCAGAATCGTCCTCAGGATCTGAGTAGGGGTAGTCGGAAATTTAAGAAAGGATGGAAGGATTCGAATCAAGGTTCATATTCTCCTTATTCACCAGTAGATATTCGCGTGATGATTAATAAAATTACCACCCAGAAAGCGATCAAACAAGAGAACCGGGATCGGCAATGGACTCCTCTAACAAAATCCCCAGCAGAGGTTCTTAGCACCGAGAACTATCAGTTCAAGCAACCGCAACCACTGAAAAATAAAAAGGGACAAGACCCGAATCTCTTTTGTGACTATCACAAAGATACGAATTAGACAACTGATAAATGTATCAGCTTGCGCACAGAGATAGAAAAAGCCTTGAAGAGTGGCAAACTTATGTACTTACTCCAGTCAGTGCGTAAGGAAGTTAGACAACTTACGCGTGGGGATGAGGGTCCAAGCAACAAGAAGATGAAGCAAGTTTCTATGATTTAGGGGGAATAACGCGCAAGCGCAACTATCAACGTTTTCGAAATAACAATTGGCGCGAACAACAAGTAATGTTTCCCATTGTCCCTGGCGGACCTCAAGAAGAGCGACCAGTCGTCATTACAGGTATTTTTGGGCATTACCAGACCGACTCTATGTTTGTGGATCCTCGAAGTTCCATGGATATTATATACGAACAATGCTTTAAACAATTGGATCTACAGGACAAGGCACGCCTAGAACCAATTGATTTTCCTTTAACTGGATTCTACAATGAGGTTGTCTTTCCTCTCGAACAGATAATGTTTCCTGTTACTCTCTTGGATGGAAAACATTCTCGAACCATTAAAGTGAATTTATGGTCATGCCGACGACTTCTCGCCATGATGTGCTATTGGGTCGCTGCGTGCAGCGTGATTTCAGCATGATTACGTCTAGTCCACATGCTGCTTGTGGGTTTCCCACACCTTCAGGCGTAACTATTCTATATGTGCGCAAAGAAATCATGTCTATAGAACCAGTTGCGAAAGCTTCTAAGCCTATGTCTTCAACTGAGCCTGAAAAATGGGTACTAAACAATAAGTATCCTGAACAAACAATCCTGTTGGGACCTGCGATAACTACAACAATCCACGTGAAGCTTAAGATGTTACTGTTTTGCAACATGGACATTTTTGCCTGGACGCCTGCTGATATGGTTAGCATCCCGCGCGATGTTGCAAAACACTGTTTAAACGTTTTTCCTTCAGCAGAGCCGGTGGTACAGAAAAAGCGCAGCTTAGGGGCAGAGAAAACTCGCGCAATGAACGAACAAGTTTCAGAATTATTGGATGCTGGAATCCTGCGCGAAGTCAAATACTAGACTTGGGTTGCTAATCCAGTCATGGTACAAAAAGATAATGTCGGTTGGCATGTGCGTCGACTTTAAAGATCTGAACAAGGCTTGCCCTAAAGATTGCTATTCTCTTCCTAAAATCGATAAGAAAGTTGATGCATTAGCATGGTTTCGATGGAAATGTTTCCTCGATTGCTATAAAGGGTATCACCAAGTGCTAATGAAGAAGGAAGACGAGGACAAGACGGCCTTCCGCACGGAGAAAGGCATTTTCTACTATACAAAGATGCCCTTTGGTCTCCGCAATGCGGGAGCCACTTATCAACGGCTTATGGATACAGTATTTGGGGATGATATCGGGGTTATGGTCGAAGTTTATATTGATGATCTTGTTATCATGAGCCACACTGAAGATACAATGTTGGCAAACATCCAACGAACTTTTGATTCATTACGAAAGGTTAACTTGAAACTGAATCCCAGCAAGTGTTCATTTGGTATGGAGGAAGGCAAGTTCCGCGGTTTCATTGTTACAAAGGATGGTTTCAAAGTTAATGTCACACCCGAGCCGCAGCGGAAAAGGTGATCGGGGCATGATTGGGTTTTCATCAAAGCTCATGACATTTATTATAATGTTTCATATTTATTATTACAATTTAAAGAAGATCATACAATCATATCATACAAGTTCAACATGTCCTATACATCTTTCTAGGCTTCATTATTTTTCTTCTAAGGCACTTTCCTATGTTTTCCTTGCTTCATCCTGTCCACCTGTATCATGCGTAAAAATGGTTTTTGGATCAACAAAAAGTTGGCGAGTGAATCCTATGAAAAACATTTAAACAAGTTTATTGAATTGATTATAAAATAAAGTGCATAACCACATATGAGTAAATGTAGATGTAAATTTATTCACAAAATACTTAATATTAAAATAATGCACACACATACCACAATAGATTGTTTTGAGGCACGCGTTGTTCAACTCGTCTCCCACGAGTAATTGATGGGCCTAATGAATGAGTTTTGAGGCACGCGTTGTTCTACGAACTGATGGGCCTAATGAATGAGTTTTAAGGCACGCGTTGTTCAACTCGTCTCCCACGAGGAACTGATGGGCCTAACAAATAATTTGCATACAACTTGATAATATGTAATACATAACTACAAACAATATTTACATTCTAAGTTTAGATCATAATATGGTATAGCACGAGTTTGAATAAACGAATTAGTTTAAGCGACACATGATACACCCCAAAACATGAATAAAAAGGGGAATTTGTAAGAATTCACTCACAGTGGTTGCGTTTTCTTGGATTGATGATGAATGCGCACGAATTTGGATTTAACCACGAGAGAAACTAACCTAAATAATAACATAATGGTTCGGTAAATAAATGGATTTTATTTGAGATTAATAATTTTAATTCATAACCTTAATAGGATTTCTAGATTTATTTTTGTGAGTTTAAGGACATTTTCTAACTTTAAAAATATTATTTTTAAGTATTTTTAAATAATTTTCTGATTAAATAAACAGATAAAAAAATGTTGACCGTTGACTTTGACCGTTGACGTTGACCGTTGGCCGGTCTGATTGTGTTTATTATGAGCGCTGAGTGAGGTTCGAACTCGTGACCTCTCGGTTGCGTGCACGCAGCTCTACCAACTGAGCTACGTGTCTAACCCGAAATAATATCGTTTTTAATTATATATATATACAAATTAGATTAATTCTTTTCTGTCTTTATTTAAAAACTTGATAATTGCCAGAACCGGTTACAGAAGCAGGGTTCGAACTCGGGACCTTGGTTTAACTTTGCACACAGTCCACCGCTGGACTGTGTGTCTAACCTGGTTAGAATATTGGTTTTTATTAAATTTAAATACTAACTGGAAGGTGTTCTGGGTCTTTTAAAAAAATTGAGATTTATCACCGGAAACCGGTTAAGTGCACGAATCGAACTCGGGACGTGTGGTTTAAAATTGCACACAGTCCACCACTGGATTGTGTGTCTAACCCGTTTAAAAATCTGTTTTAAATTAAACTTATATATTAACAGTGCTTCATCTTCTTCAGTTTATGAAACCAGTGAATCAACTCGACTGTTTAATCAATAATTCTTGTTGAATTAGTTAATTGAGTATTACTGATTAACGAAATTAATTTAAACAGAAAGGTTTTAAGGATGTTGTACCGAACAGGTGTGATTTCCGACGAATTTTTGGTGACTGAAACTTTTCCGGCGACGTGTAACTTGCGACAGAGGATCTACAGGAAGTTTGAGGTGAGTGCGGTGCTTTCTGTCTGAGCTCTAGAAGTCCTATTTTAGAGTAAGGCAAAGAAATGAAATGGGTTCGGTTTTCCGGCGACTTGCAGAGAATTCCGGCGAGTTGCAGAAAATTTCCGGCGACTTGCAGCGAGGTTTTTCAGAGTGAGTTTGAGAGTGATAAATGAATTGGAGTGAGGAATTTAGCCCTGTATTTATAGGCTGTTAGGGTGAGGTTTGATTTCGGTCAATCATCAACGGTTACGACTGGAATTGGGGCTAGTCATCGGTTATAACCGATGTCGTCGACGGTTATAGCGTTATAGTCAAAAGAAATAATGGCTGAACTCGCGGATTGCCAGATTTTCCGGTATTGCGAGTTCCGCCGCGCTGATACCTGGTTTTTGAATTTAAGTTTTGCTTTAAGTATTAATTGTTTCAGTATATTAACCAAAGGCAGCGTGTGGCGGAGTGGTGTTGTGGTTGTTTGGTGAACTAGCTGACCCGGGTTCGAAACCCGGCAGCTTGTTATTATTTTTTTTGCACTAATTTTTAATTTTTAATAATTATAGTTTTTAACTTCTATAATGTTTATTAATTATGTATTGTTTAAAATTAGTTTGAGCCTTAAACATGCAACGAAAATTTTAACTGGATGTTCGGTTAATAAACGAAGCGGGTTTTGGAAACCCGTTTTTGACGGATGTTACAGTATCCCCTACTTTTAGAAATTTCGTCCCGAAATTTAAGTAGTGGTATGTTTGACTCGAAAGGAGGGTGGTTTTGACAGTTACATAATTAGAAGAGGGTGAGAGTTTAAATCTTATTTGAGGCGGTAACGTTCCTAGTAAGGGTGGGATACCCTGCTACAGGAATCGCTTTTTGATGCCAAAAATAAGGAATATTGATAAACAGAGTTGATTGACTAGGTATGATCTCATGCACAAGAGTTTTGAGAGAATCGATACGTTTGGAAAGATAAGGTTATATCCTAAAACATAACTTCTACCATGACAATACTAAAACCTACATGGAACTTCTCATAACTGCCTGACAATGCCTCTGATCCTTTGGCAAGAATACTTATATATAGGAAGTACCAGCGGTGTATCCACCATATTCTTGTCAAATTTTCATTGGCTTTATCAGTAAATTATGATTAGTTCTATGTGACTCTAAAACATAAACAAACACAACAACCAAAGCTTGAGTCTTAATTCTGAAAGTATACATGTTTGAATGATGACAGTACCTCTCTCGTTTGTTATGATGAAGAGGTTAGTCTATGTAGAAGTGAGACACAACCCAACTTCTTTGAATGATGAGACTGAAATACGTTGAGCTGTATGATGATATGAATGCTAAATCAGTGAGTATAAAACAAACTTCAACCATGACATTACTAAATCCTACATGGAACTTCTCATAACCGCCTGATAATGCCTCTGATCCTTTGGCAAGAATAATTATATATAGGAAGTACCAGCGGCGTATCCACCATATTCTTGTCAAATTTTCATTGGCTTTATCAGTAAGTTATGCTTAGTTCTATGTGACTCTAAAACATAAACAAACACAACAACCAAAGCGTGAGTCTTAATTCTGAAAGTATACATGTTTGAATGATGACAGTACCTCTCTCGTTTGTTATGATGAAGAGGTTAGTCTATGTAGAAGTGAGGCACAACCCAGCTTCTTTGAATGATGAGATTGAAATACGTCGAGATGTATGATGATATGAATGTTAAATCAATGAGTATAAAACAAAACTGAAATAGTAATTCGCATTAAGATTCTTGGATAAATTTCCAATTTATAATTGAGATACGTGAAGATTGAGATAACATAAAGAAAACATAAAAACTAAGCAGTTGGAGTTGAATCTTGATTTTTGGTGAAGAAAACTAGTTGGGTGGTTCATTTGGGCCGTCATTATCTTCAATAGATTTGGAGTTGATGTTGAAACTCTTCCTCTTGCTGGTGGCCTAGTGGTTAGGTTTTCTTGATTTGCTTGGTTAACTGGGTTTGCTTGAGCTTGAGCGTTTATGATGTTAACCAATCGAGGGCACGTGTTTCTAAAGTGGGTAGGGTCGCCACAATTAAAACAAGCTCGAACATATGGAAACATGGGGTATTGGGGTTGTTGATATGTTTGGATCATGTTTTGAGTAGGGGTGAGGTTTGGTTTTGAGAGGTGCGGCAAACCTTGCTCAAATGACCATAGCGTCCACAATTCGCACATAGTCGACAAGGGAAGGTAGGTGGATGGTGATAAAAACAGGTGTTGCATTGAGGGTGAGGTCCAAAGTAAGGTTTCTTATTTGGGTAAGTTGAGTGGGGTGCTACTTGAGTGATTGGGATAGCTTGAGGGGTACAACTTGTGAAGCTAGTTGATTGCGTTAGGTGACAGCGAAAATTTGCCCATCTCGTTTTCTCTTAGCAATGGGTTGAGAAGGGGATTCAGTTTGGGTGGGGTTTGAGGTTTCAGTTGATGCTTTATCCTTCTTCTTCTCCTCCTTGAAGTCTTTATTCCGTATGCGGTTCTCGGTGAGCTCTGTAGCTAACTCCATTGCTGCTTCCAAAGTTGCAGGTGTGGTACTTTTTATAGGGTCTTGAATTTTTGAAGGAAGACCTCGAATGTAGTGCTCGATCAAACGGTAGAGAGGAGTGAGCAAGTTGGGGACCATCTGATTCAACTCGAGAAATCTCTTATTGTATGTGGTTCGCCCTCTTTTTGTTTCAAAGAATAGAACTCATCCTCTAATTTCTTGATTTCGCTTCTTGGACAGAAACGTCTTGTCATGATCTCCTTCAGCTCTTCCCAAGTCAAAGTCATAACATTCTCAGCACCTCGTTTGGCCTTCTCTGTATTCCACCATGTAAGTGCTATTCCAAGTAAACGACCAGTAGCATATCGCACTTTGCGATCATCGGGGCAATCGCAATTTAGAAAAGTGTTTTCCATTTCTTCAAACCATTGGAGGAGGGCGGTGACACCTTCAGTCCCTTCGTATTTTGGAGGGTCGCAGGATTTGAAATGCTTGTAGGTGCATTTAGTGGTTTTTGGGGGAGGGTTGACAATGTTTTGATCTTCTTGATTGACGGGATTAGCGGTAAGGGCTTGTTGGACTTGAACTACAATGTTGGGTATTACGGCAGCCATTTGTTGAGCGATTTGGGCAGCCATGCGCTCGCGGTCTTTTCCTGATCTCATCTTCCTACGAGCGAGACTAGAAGACATCTACAAGGAATACATATCAAGAGTATGAGTTGAACGTTTTAGGGGTCATGTGTCGTATTTAGGAATGAACATTCATAAAATAAATATAGAATAATAAATCTACTACATCCATAGGATGTCTTGGGCTTTGCTCGTAATTGGGCCTTGCATACCGCCATACTTCACCTTCGTAATCATGTGGCGCCCCATGATTACCGGGTCTTTCATATGGTTCTCATGTGTTAGCCTGGTAACGTACACTAAAACCCGGATAAAATCGAGAAATATGTATGTAATGTATGAGATTCGGAGTGCATCCAGGTGTGGACACGGTGACAACTCAAAGTGGGGTTAGTTCGAACGACGTTTGGTGTGGCATGCTTTGGCCTAATAGGTCCTTCGTACTCTCATCGTTGGTCCCCAGGTAGGCAAACTGGTCCGTTATATTGGATTTATACGAATGCCAACCTAGACAGGACTTTCCGACTACCGGTACTTGTACCTTACGGTTACTACATGTCCGTCGTAGAACTCACTTTGATGAGATTGAGAAATGAAAAAAAAATGCGACAAAAAAATCTTGAATAACGGAAGTAGGATGATTTGAATATGTGAACATTGAAATATGCGTGATGATTGTATATGTAAGCATGTTATGTTCGACTATAAGTATAACTCATTAAGTATCACACAAAATGATAGTAGGAGTGTTTGCATGCATTTGTGTATGTAATAAATACGAAACAAATAAACATCATGAGTTTGCATGTAACCACATAAACAATTAAAATCTAATCAACTATAGTATAGGCTCTACGGGTCTAATAACCTATCCTATATCCCTATAGTCAAAAGCTCTGATACCAATCTGTCACACCCGAGCCGCAGCGGAAAAGGTGATCGGGGCTTGATTGGGTTTTCATCAAAGCTCATGACATTTATTATAATGTTTCATACAATCATATCATACAAGTTCAACATGTCCTATACATCTTTCTAGGCTTCATTATTTTTCTTCTAAGGCACTTTCCTATGTTTTCCTTGCTTCATCCTGTCCACCTGTATCATGTGTAAAAAATGGTTTTTGGATCAACAAAAAGTTGGCGAGTGAATCCTATGAAAAACATTTAAACAAGTTTATTGAATTGATTATAAAATAAAGTGCATAACCACATATGAGTAAATGTAGATGTAAATTTATTCACAAAATACTTAATATTAAAATAATGCACACACATACCACAATAGATTGTTTTGAGGCACGCGTTGTTCAACTCGTCTCCCACGAGTAACTGATGGGCCTAATGAATGAGTTTTGAGGCACGCGTTGTTCTACGAACTGATGGGCCTAATGAATGAGTTTTAAGGCACGCGTTGTTCAACTCGTCTCCCACGAGGAACTGATGGGCCTAACAAATAATTTGCATACAACTTGACAATATGTAATACATAACTACAAACAATATTTACATTCTAAGTTTAGATCATAATATGGTATAGCACGAGTTTGAATAAACGAATTAGTTTAAGCGACACATGATACACCCCAAAACATGAATAAAAAGGGGAATTTGTAAGAATTCACTCACAGTGGTTGCGTTTTCTTGGATTGATGATGAATGCGCACGAATTTGGATTTAACCACGAGAGAAACTAACCTAAATAATAACATAATGGTTCGGTAAATAAATGGATTTTATTTGAGATTAATAATTTTAATTCATAACCTTAATAGGATTTCTAGATTTATTTTTGTGAGTTTAAGGACATTTTCTAACTTTAAAAATATTATTTTTAAGTATTTTTAAATAATTTTCTGATTAAATAAATAGATAAAAAAAATGTTGACCGTTGACGTTGACCGTTGGCCGGTCTGATTGTGTTTATTATGAGCGCTGAGTGAGGTTCGAACTCGTGACCTCTCGGTTGCGTGCACGCAGCTCTACCAACTGAGCTACGTGTCTAACCCGAAATAATCTCGTTTTTAATTATATATATATACAAATTAGATTAATTATTTTCTGTCCTTATTTAAAAACTTGATAATTGCCAGAACCGGTTACAGAAGCAGGATTCGAACTCGGGACCTGTGGTTTAACTTTGCACACAGTCCACCGCTGGACTGTGTGTCTAACCTGGTTAGAATATTGGTTTTTATTAAATTTAAATACTAACTGGAAGGTGTTCTGGGTCTTTTAAAAAAATTGAGATTAATCACCGGAAACCGGTTAAGTGCACGAATCGAACTCGGGACGTGTGGTTTAAAATTGCACACAGTCCACCACTGGACTGTGTGTCTAACCCGTTTAAAAATCTGTTTTAAATTAAACTCATATATTAACAGTGCTTCATCTTCTTCAGTTTATGAAACCAGTGAATCAACTCGACTGTTTAATCAATAATTCTTGTTGAATTAGTTAATTGAGTATTACTGATTAACGAAATTAATTTAAACAGAAAGGTTTTAAGGATGTTGTACCGAACAGGTGTGATTTCCGACGAATTTCCGGTGACTGAAACTTTTCCGGCGACGTGTAACTTGCGACAGAGGATCTACAAGAAGTTTGAGGTGAGTGCGGTGCTTTCTGTCTGAGCTCTAGAAGTCCTATTTTAGAGTAAGGCAAAGAAATGAAATGGGTTCGGTTTTCCGGCGACTTGCAGAGAATTCCGGCGAGTTGCAGAAAATTTCCGGCGACTTGCAGCGAGGTTTTTCAGAGTGAGTTTGAGAGTGATAAACGAACTGGAGTGAGGAATATAGCCCTGTATTTATAGGCTGTTAGGGTGAGGTTTGATTTCGGTCAATCATCGACGGTTACGACTGGAATTGGGGCTAGTCATCGGTTATAACCGATGTCGTCGACGGTTATAGCGTTATAGTCAAAAGAAATAATGGCTGAACTCGCGGATTGCCGGATTTTCCGGTATTGCGAGTTCCGCCGCGCTGATACCTGGTTTTTGAATTTAAGTTTTGCTTTAAGTATTAATTGTTTCAGTATATTAACCAAAGGCAGCGTGTGGCGGAGTGGTGTTGTGGTTGTTTGGTGAACTAGCTGACCCGGGTTCTAAACCCGGCAGCTTGTTATTATTTTTTTTGCACTAATTTTTAATTTTTAATAATTATTGTTTTTAACTTCTAAAATGTTTATTAATTATGAATTGTTTAAAATAGTTTGAGCCTTAAACATGCAACAAAAATTTTAACTGGATGTTCGGTTAATAAACGAAGCGGGTTTTGGAAACCGTTTTTTGACGGATGTTACAGTTAACCCTGATAAAGTGGAGGCAATCCAAAGAATGTCTTCTCCTGCTACTATTAAAGAGATGCAATGATTGGCTGGACGGTTAGCTGCGCTTAACCGATTCTTAGCTAACCATGATGCCAAGTCTTATCCATTCATTCGTAAGCTGCGTAATTGCGTCAAGAAAAATGAATTCTTATGGACTCCCGAAGGAGAGATTGCTTTCCAGGATATGAAGAATTGTTTAATACAACTCCCAACACTTACAGCTCCACTGGAAAAAGAGCCACTGATTCTTTATCTTGCTGCATCCGATATGGCAGTAGGCGCGATCCTATTAGTTGAGCGAGAGGGAGTTCAGACGCCAACCTATTACGTTAGCAAGATATTAAATGATCCAGAAACTAGGTATTCTATTATGGAAAAGTTGGTTATTGCCCTTGTTCATGCCTCGCACAGGTTGCGCAGGTATTTTTCTGGGCACGTTATTACTGTTCTGACAAATTATCACTTGGGGCAAATTTTTTCAAAACCGGATGTATCAGGACGTCTTGCAAAGTGGGCAATTGAGTTGGGAGATTACAACATTTTATACAAGCCACGCCCAACCATCAAGGGGCAAGTGTTAGCCGATTTTATTACTGAAGTGCCAACAGACAAAATTAAAGAGTGCGAGGCAGTTCAAAACCCAGTTCCTATAGTAGATGACAGAGTTTGGGTCTTATTTACTGACGGCGCATCAAACAGCGATGGTGCCGGAGCAGGTCTTTGATTGGTAAATCCGGACAATCAAGAATTTACGTACGCCATTCGCTTGGATTTCAAGAGTACAAACAATGAAGCCGAATATGAAGCTTTCTTAGCAGGCCTGCGCCTCGCTATTAAAATGGGAGCGACGAATCTCACAGCACATGTAGATTCTTTATTAGTGGCTGAGCAAGTAACTGGTGCTTACGATGCAAAAGGAGATGTTATGGCCTTGTATTTGGAGTAAGCAAAGACATTGATCAGCCAATTCAAGCAATTTAAGGTGGTACATGTTAATCGCAACGAAAATAAACAGGCTGATGCTTTGAGTAAGCCGGCAGCCACAAATTTCAAACATTTGGCTAAAGAAGTTCGAATAGAAGTTTTGAGCAACCCTTCTGTGCCGCTGAAACAAGTAAGCATGGTCGAAGTTGGAGATCCATCCTGGATGTCTCCAATTATTGTGTATTTGTTGCATGGTTCTCTCCCTGACAACAAGGCACAAGCATGAAAGATACGATGCAAGGCCCTCAATTATGAAATGGCGGACGGTATTTTGTATCGAAAGTCTTACATGGGTCCTCTTTTACGATGTGTCGATAAAAATGATGCGCAGTACTTAACCAGAGATATTCATGAGGGCTTATGTGGCATACACGCCGGACCACGTATGGTTGTTGCCAAAGTTATGAGCGCAGGGTATTACTAGCCGGGGATGCATGTAGACACCGTTGAAATTTTGCCATGGCTTGTCAGCGACATGCACCGAAAACCCTGCGTCCCAAGAACCCACTTATCCCAGTAACATCTGCATGGCCTTTTCAACAATGGGGCATTGATCTGGTAGGTCCTTTCCCCGATACGCCAGGCGCAGTGAAGTTTATCGTAGTTGCTATGGATTACTTCACAAAGTGGGTCGAAGCAAAGCCCTTAGCCTCGACAACAGCTATGGTGATCGGGAAATTTATATGGGAGCATATTATTTGTCGTTTTGGGTTGCCGATGCGCATCGTCATAGATAACGGCCAAAATCTAGCATCTGAAGATTTACAAAAATGGATGCAAGAGATGAAAATTAAGCATTTTTTCGTCCGTTGCGCATCCACAAGCGAACGGTCAAGTTGAAAGTATCAATAAACAATTGGTAGATGGCATTAAGACCCGCCTCGGCACGACGCGGCGTGGATGGGTGGATGAGCTTCCCAGTATTCTATGGGCTCATCGCACAATGCCCAAGACAAGCACGGGAGAAACTCCGTTTAGTTTAGTCTATGGAATGGAAGAAGTAATTCCTGCTGAGATTGGTCTCCCATCTCCAAGGATGCTTGCTCTGGAGAAGCAAAACAACGAGGAGCAATGAATTTTAGATCTCGATTTGAGGGAAGAAAGACGCGAAAATGCAGCTATTCGTGAAGCAAAGTATAAGTCCCAGTTGGAAAAATACTACAACAAAAGGGTGCGCGTTTGCAGCTTTCTACCTGGAGATTTCGTCCTTCGAGACAATGAAGCTTCCAACACTGAGAAACCATGAAAGTTGGCTCCGCGATGGGAGGGACCCTACGTAATAAATGAAGTCCTTGGCGAAGGTGCTTATACCCTAAAGCGCATGGACGGCTCCAACGTTCCTCGAACCTGGAACGCCCAACAACTGCGCCGTTGCTATATGTAAACTCAGCTCTCTCAATGCAATAGCCTCGCGCCTTGCAAGAGACTGCTTACAGTAGTTTATTTGTAATCTTAGTGATAGTATTAGCTTAATGCTTTATCAACGAAATCTTATTTTGACACTACTTACATCTTACTTTTATGAATATATTCTTACAAATGCACTTTGGAAAAATAAAAACACTTAAGGCTACTAATACTCATGAGCCACAAGGCAGCACAGTACTTACGCTCATACATGAGTTAGCCAAATACTTGTAAGGCATGCGAAACATGGGATGAGCACTCGTTGTAGCCCTGGGCATCGCCGTCAGTCCGCGCCGATACCATCAGTTGCGCCACCGCCTCATCAAGTTCAGGGAGTTCAATATTGAATTAGCAATCTACACAAAGATGCATGGTTCAGAATAAATAAAGAATGAGTTATCTACTTGTGAAATGGCAAATCACTTACTTTTACAATCCCATACTGTTGCATCCACGAAAGTTTGTTCAACACGGATTCGGATACGCTCTCCGTAGTAGCACGGGCGACTTCTGTTTCCTCAATCTTCTTTTCGCCTTCAGCTATAGACGTGACAGCTCAGCCTTCTCAACCTGACTCAATTTGACATCCTTCTTCAAGGAGTCAAGCTCCTCTCGCATTTGCTCCTGATCAAAGAACATAGAAGTAAGATCAACAATCTCTTTATATCTAAGAAGGAGAGTCATTCTGGTCTCTACCTCTTTCTGCTCACTTCGCTCCCTATGTGAGCATGCCTCGTCAGCTGCAACAATCACATCCGCCTTCTCTTACTTTAGTTTTTCTATTTCATTGCGCAACGATATCTTTTTGTTGTTGTCACGCTCACAGGCGTCCAACCAACGTTTACGATCTTCGGCATACTGCGCCGCAGCTGACTCAGCTTTTTTCTTCCACCACAGGGCGGACCACTCCTCTGTCTTCTTCTCCTCCTCAAACTTGGCTCTCTCCGCCTCCAGATCCAGAACCATCTTCTTTACCCTCTCACTTTCAGCTCCTACCTTGATCTTGGTAGCCTCAACCTCATCCCACTCTTTGTTCATGTTGCGCCATTCGTGCACTATTCTATGTGTAGTGGATGAGGCTAAAGCTGTTTCATGCAAGTATGCCTGGTAGGTTTACTCTTGATTCGTCTATTCTTGAAATTTTACCTCCGCCGGAGGAAATATTCCCTTGTACCATTCTCTGCAGGCTTGCCAATCTGCAAACGTATCACCTTGTTTGAGTTTCCAGATAGGCTGGTGAATGGCAGAGGCCCGCTTCATCGAATAAGAGCGGTAATAATAATCCCCAGGGGTCTCCTCGGGGCGAATTGGAGAATCTTCTTCAAAATCATCAAAAAATGAGTCAAAATCTTGACGAGCAGTTGCAGGACCAGTGTCCTTGGTCTTACCTTAAGTAATAACTTTTTGAACATGCGAAATGGGAGAAATTGGTTTTTCTTGCTCATCAACATTTCTCTTCTCAACACTTGGAGATGTCGGGGCAGTATTTTTTACCTGCTTGCCAGCAGGACCTTCATGAGAGATTTTTGTTTTTTCCTTTTCTGGGGAAGGGTTTTCTGGAATGTTGGGCATGCTTTCTGGTTCTCTACCCTCAGTTTCAACATCTTGATCACCCACATTTGCAGAAATATCGCCCTCGGTAGGAGGCGCAGCAGGTGTCGATGATAATGTTTGCAAAGCAGCAGTTGTCTTGGATAATTTCTCTACAATATGAGACAATTAGAAAGGGTTTTCAACATACAAGGGAAATGTTAACATTCTTACCAGGAGAAAATTTCTCAGCAAGAGCATCCAAATTGCTCTTTTTCCCGATCCTTCCTCGTGCAACTTTCTTCGGTGGCGGTACTGGTGGTTCAAGCTCTCTGTCTGTTCTCTTCTTGGACGAACGATGCACTAATACATCAGGACTGGAGGGTATATCAATGGGATCATCTGGGTTCACCACGGGGATCTCTGATGTATCCATCGGCACCGTTTTTGGTTTCTTTAAACCTACAGGTGCAAGACCTTCTAATGAGTCCGACACCACCATGTACTCACACCAAGAATTAGATACGAGGCGCGTACCTTTCTTGATTTAAGTTTTTAGAGCCTCAGACGTCTTCGGCGTAGGAATGTCTGACTTCTTGGGCAGTGGAACGGTAAGAGTAGGTTTCTTTTTCTTTTTAGAATCTGGGCCTACGCCCAAGTTTGACAAGTCACCTATTTGATCAAACCAAACAACAGTATGCGCGCCATAAGTTATTGCAATATTACTCAAGATTTAACATTAGTAGTAATATTGCAATACTAACTCAGGCCTCAAGTAAATTTTACTTACCAGTGGTAGAGGAGGACTGCGTATTAAGCTCTTCTATCTTGGGTAGTTCAAAATTCCCCAAGATTTGCTCAAACCAAGGTGCTTCATCTGCTCCAAGTTGCACTACGTCCATCTTACCTTTATCTCTTTTAAAAGAGACCACATATAAGGAAGTAACTGCAGCAAAACGCAAGTATGAACGCGTGAATGTACAAATATATTATAGAATGAATAACTTACCTATGCCTTCTTCAACGTATACTGGTTTCTCACGACGATTAGCTTTCTAAAGCATGCTCATTCCAACATAACCAATGCCCTTTCTGGCAACACAATGTTTGGCACGTCCTTTAAATCTTGGTACCACACCTCATCAATCGGGATTGCCATTCTCTCTAGCTCAATCTCTTCTCCTCCTCGAAATGTCATCTTCATCGGTAGCATGACAGTTTTGATATAAAAGAATTTTTGCTTCCAATCGTGGTAAGAATTGGGTGGATTAAGCAATAATCTTTTCGCCGTTAGACGTTGTTGGAATGAGTAAAACCCCAATGAGCAATGTAACTGATAAAAAACCCTAAATCTGTCGAGGGTGGGAAGGATGTTCATCGATCTGCAACAAACTCGAAGTGCCGGATTCGTACCATCCCCATCGGGTTCAACTGGGATATATGAAATTTATAGAAGTCAAAATTTCTAGAAGAAAGTGGGTCACTGGAATTCAAAAGTTGCCTTCTACAAAATAATCCCAAAATGTGTGATGTATCCTGCCGGAGCGTTCACCGCGTGTCCGTCTCACCGGGATATCTAGCATCCCATGTCTTTGGAAACCTGAAATTGGCAATGAGACTATGAAAATCACTCCAGCTCCATTTTAGCGTCGGCAGTGATGAAATCGACGGCAAATCTGATGGATCTTCAGGCTTAGAACTGGTGGCCATGAATAGATCTGTGAACGGATAAGGATGTCAAATGATCTTGAATCGTAAAAAAGAAAAGGTTTTGCAGAACTCATGAAGAAAGGAAGAAGCAAAGAGGTTTTTTGGAGCACATGAACGATGATTCACAAAATGGTGTTTTTATAGGCATCACAATAATGCCTGGAAAGCCGTGCAGCAATTTTGTCATTTTTTCAAAACCCTAGGCATATAGAGGGGTGAGTGGGGAACAGTAACCGTCCCCATGCGCGCGTGCATTCGCCAAAGCCCGTCATGTAATTAATGTTGTACATCTGACACTGTTGACAGCTGTCCCACAGTGCTCAGAACGTCACCATAGCACGTGCTTTTCACCAACCACCTGACACACAGTCACGTCACAAGACAGTTGTTTTCAAAATTCAAAATTCTTCAATGTTATGCATTCAAGGAAACAGGAAGCTGGTTCTCAAAGGCCGCGCATCTATGCAACAACATATTTTAATTAGTCCAGTGCTCCACCTCTCCGCCGCAACGCATTGGAGCAACACTGGACTGGGGGGACTTGAAGGGTATGGTCCCAAAGCCTTGCGCCGAGCAAGAGAGCATACCCATTGTATCCACAAAGAGACCTTGCGCAGACTATATTACAAGAAATAAACCTCACTTTCTATGCGTCGAACATCTGAGATGGAAAACAATCATTTAACTACCCTACGCGGGCTCGCGCAAGGAAACAGTTAAGCTTGAGTACATTTCTTATCAGATGACTTCCGACGCAGGAAACCAGATCAGAGCAATAGGAATCTTTTCTGTTACAACAGAAAGGACACGTGGCAGCAATCAGAAGAGAACAACTGTAAAATGTTCTAGAAGCATTTAAAGCCCAATCGTGCAAAGGCACCATTCAGTTGTAACCGAATGACACTTGGCATCTTTTGAGGCATTCAGTTGGGTTACGATGATGGCATGCTTGCAGACTAAAAAGAGAATGATCTCGTAGCACCACATGGCAATTCCTTAGCGTCGATGCAGGGTCGATCAATGTGCATTAAACGTCGAACTCAATACTTAACGGAATGGCAAAGATTTCCGTTAAGTTTTCCTCTCTTACGTTTTGGCGCCTAAATCCGGTTATAAATAAGTAACTTCAGGTACAAGCAATCTCATTCACTCTCACTTATTCTCTCTCTACTTAACTTTAACTCTTCTAATAAACCTGTACTTATTCTCTCGCCGGAGGGTGGTCACGGAGAGAACCCCCATTCTCCCCATGGCGAGTCTAACGGTGTTTTGTTTCGCATCGTTCATCGGAGTATCACTTCTGGACGGCGAACAACCGGAGGATTAACCTTTTATGTGGAAACCCTAACCACAGATCTGATTTGATTCCGGTCAATTAGATCTGGTGTTTCTTCAGATATTAATGCCGAACTATTTCTTATGTTATTTGTTCGAATTGGTTGTTTTCTGTTTGGTTTATTTTAATATTGAGCAATAAAAATATTTCAACGTTTAATAACTTTGTCATAAGCTTTGGAACAATCAATCGTGTCCCGATTACCTTATTCTGCTGCTGGTCAGGGTGTGACATTTTGTAAGTCATAATTTTTCTCTTCCATTAGAAAATGGTTTTTTATAACAGAAAGCAAGTCAGAACGTGGCATTGGTAGTCCGTAGGTACGAAAAATGATGAGTTAGCTTTAGAATTAAGAAGAAGTTCAATTTCGAATAAGTCCTATTGTTCTAGATCTTCAGCGTTGATGTTAGCAACAGATAAACCCATTGTACGTTCAAAATTAAGTGACACATCATCACTCATTGCATGCCAATGTTGTTGCGACATAGCTAACAGAGTTGATATTTTACAAAACAATAAGATGTGTGTCAATCCATATTCTTCGATTCATGTTTGATCATCCAAGGTATGGTTTAGATTCATTCATTTTTATATTTATTGTTAATCGCATCCCCGTTTAATCAAGTATTGTCCTTTTATTAATCCCCTATTTTCGTTGATGTTGTATTTTAATTTCAGGTAATCATCTGAGAAAATTATTGACCCTTGGATCATTTACATCTTCAAAAATCCTAAATACCTACACCATGCGTCTGCTTCTTCGATTCACCAACCTCTTCAATTCATTATCCATAATTGTAGGTATGTTCTTTAGTCTTTTGGACTTTGTGTTCTGATGTATTGTTTCTTTTTTTATTCAGCTTTTTGTTATTTTGGGGTTTAGATGGTACGTAATTCTATGTTTAATAAACAATTAGATCTACTTCAGTTAGTTCACTGATTCCTGTTTAATTTTAAAATTCTACATTTAATTCATGTTTTGTTGTTCGGTTTAAGCATGTTTATTTAGTGGTTATTCAAATTTTTTTATTGATCATGTCAATTTTTTTAATTACTTGCTAATATTTTTCTTTTGTGATTCGGAAGCAATAGCGGTGACGGAACTTGAACATTTAAATTGAGTGGTGGTGGGGTGGGGGTATGTTTAATTTGGGGTTTTTGATTAGAACGGATTCGAATAAATAGAGATAATATTTTCAAAGATAATGGGCTAAACTTACACTTCTAAGTCTAAAAATAGGGGGGATGGACCCATTCAGGCCTTATTAAGTTCCTCCCATGTTTACTAGTAACCGAATTCACAAAATCCATTACCTCTTAATAACGGGTAACACAATAAATATACGAGTCGTTTAAAAATTGTTGGAAAATGGGTGAAAATGAGTGTATTTTCATCGTGTAAATGTGTATTTTTCCTAAACTTTGGACAAATACTTTGGTTAATATAAGTACTATTTTGTGGGTTTGTTATCTATGTTGTAAGAGCTTTACAATAAACCAAACCATGTCCAAATCCAAGCTAATATGAATGAGATATCGATGCTCAAAGTTGGGACCTTAACAAAGGAAAACTAAGAAAAACTTAACGGAAATGAGTGGGAAAGTGGAACTTGTCCCACGCACGAGGAGAGAAAGAAAATGAAGTGGCTTATAAATGGAATTCCTTCCTCAATGTTCCCTAAGCACCACCTAACACTAGTGGATTCACGAAGGGTGCTCACCCTAACTCGCACTCACACGTGCACGTTCATGTGGCATGGGCGATGAGCGCAATGTGGCACTTTGAAGGCGCTCTTTGCACTTCACATGCCGCGAGTTGCTTCAGAGCCGCCTTTGTATTTTTGACACGTGCATGTGGTCCAGTACAAAGGTAAGCAAGACCAAGTGGCTGGACATGTGTCTGCGGATGGTGTGGCATGGTGCGCAAGTGGCGCATGGCCAGGTGGCATCCTGGTCTACATGGTGGATCCCAGTTGGCGCAGGCATAACGTAAGGCTCTACATGACGTGCATTAGTTCATATCATGATTGCAATAGTCGTTAGGCGCTCTCTAGTCGGATTTGAGAGTACTCGGGAAGTAATCGGTCTAGGCGGAGATTACTTGGGGAGTAATTGGCCTTGGCAAACGATACTCGGGCCTTAGCAGCCTACCTTGTAGAGAGTACTCGGAGCCTAGGCGGGACTTTTACAACCACGGTTCATATGTTGTTGAAATTGCAATTCTTGATACGTTTAAGACCATAGACCAATTAAGAGCACAAGAATGATAAAGGCATTAGGATAAACCTTTTGATTTTTACACAATTTTATATCTTACCTTACCCGAAATCAACCCTTTAGTCGCCAACTTTGAGCCTAAACCTTTCGATTGACCAATCCTATTAGGATCTAAGTCTGAATTAGTTGTGATTTTGTTTTAAAAGATGAAAAGTGAACGTTGAAATCAAAGTATGATCCAGCAGAAATGTATGGAAACTTTTATCACAACTAATGGTCGTTTCTTTTGATCAACATGCTTTCAAACTTATAGTTTTTGCATGTGAATTACAAACTCCCCCTTATCCCAATAAGAACGATTGATAGTATGAAAATGCAAAGAATATGATAAGCGAATAATCTTTTAGACAAATAATTAAAACTGTACAACTGATTGAGTATCTATACTACACTTCTAACCTCTGAGCATCTTTAATGACGTCAGGGTTGATAGTGACATTTAACAACTAAAACTAACTCTAAACACTGCTAGCCTATCCATTGATCAATGCCAAGCACTGTTACATTGAATATAAAACTAATATAAGCTAAACACTGATCTCTATCCTCTGATTGAATCTTCTGGCAGACCTTTGACGTTTGTCATTTAGTGAGGGCAGATGATAGAAGGCAGACTTTAGGCATAGCAGAGTTTATTAAACAGAGCTTGTAAACTCTGATCTTGGGATCAAACATCTGATGTGTATTTGGCTTTATATCATCTATTCCTTTTTGCAGAATTCAATCCCAACAATCTCCCTCTGGAACAGATGATGCCAAATTTTTATCTTTATTCCTCAACAGGAGTTCTCTAATTTGCCCTTTGAATTGTAATTCAAAGTTGAGAGACTCCACATCATCTTCATCCTTTTCATGCACCGGATTCAAAAGATCTTGAAGGTCTTCTGCAAAAAGCTCATATGCATCCTCCATTCTATTCTTGGTAGCATCACCATTTGACTTGAGCAGTGTCAATTCATGGGAGTTTTTGTCAACTTTCCATTTTAGAATTTTTGGGTTAGATGGTTTTCTAGGATGGCTACTTATTGTTGAGGTTGGTGGTAAACTTTGATGAGCAATTTTTGATAGATCTTCCCTTAGTTTGTCACTTGCTTCATCTGTGTGGAAGTTGATCATATATTTGATGCCTTCTTTGATGAAGTTGTGTTCATACCTTTTCAGATCTTCTTCAGACATTTTCCTTTGCCTTTTTCTTTGATTTAAGGCAAGTGTGGATGGAACAGATGTTGAGACAGACCTTTGAGAAGGTTGAGCTTTGTGAACAACAATCTCTGATGAATAAGTAGGCTTCTTTGGCAATGTTGAATCAGTTTTTCTTCTTTCTTCAAGCCTCTTATAAGTGTCAATCACTTTAACCTCTGACCACCTTATGATTTGGTTCTTTGACCCATAATGTGCAGCTATTAATTCTTCGTTCATTCTTCTGAGCTTCAGAGCTTTGTCAAGCACATTTTTCTTATATTTGCTCCAATCTGGAGGAGTGGGCTTTTTGAGAGGATCCTTTAACATCTCTTGCATTCTTTCAACCTCTTCTTTCAACTCACTCACAGTCCAGTCTTTAAACTGTACCCTTGTTGCCTTGTATTGTTTATTGTCCATGATGTGATCAATATAATCACTCTTTAGGCTCTCATCCTCTCTTTCTGACAGCTTTTTGCATAAGTCTTTTGAGAAGTCTTCTAACCTTCTGACTTTGCTTAGTTGGAACTGCATATAGTTTTGCACTTCTCTGTCAGTTCTTCCCTGTGTATCTCTTTTGGTGATATCCTTTGCTTGTTTAGCCTTCAATTTTAAATATTCTTCTAGATTCCTTGGCTTGGGATATCCTTCCAGAGATAAAATTTCCCTTTTGTCTGGATCTTCTTCTGAGAAGAAGGACTTGATCTCTTCTCTAACAACTTGTAGATCCAATGGGAATTCAGTAGTGAGAGGCAATAAGGTCATTTTTATAATTTGAGAAGATGGAAGTGTAATAGCTGTTGTGGTAGTTAGTGGTTGTTTTGACAATAGTAATGGAGAAGGGATGATCTTGTCATCAAGTACAACATTTGTGGTTCTCCTTATTTTAAAACTAAGTTTGGGTGATTGTGGTTGTGGAATTCTTGTTGGTGGGAGATTGATTGAGTAGTGATTGAGAAAGTGATCATGGCAGTGGTTGGGTTAACATCTGCTATAACCACTGATGTATCAACGGATGTTGTAACATCTGTTGTGGTTGTGGGTGGTGGTGTTTGAGATTTTTTGGGAGCAGATACTGTGGTTGGATTTTCAACATTGGTTTTAGAAGGTGTGGATGTTGGTTGTCTAGTTTTTCTAACAGCCCTCTTCTTTTGAGAAGTACCAACTTCTTCTTTTTCCTTTTGTTGAGTAATCTTTAGCTCAACCAAGGTTCTGCTCTCATCTCTGACCCTCTGCTTATTTCTCTCCTTTTCCTTATGCAGAGCATTTTGAGTTTCATCAGGTTCCTTGCTACCATCTGGTCTAGGAATAACCACTGTTGGTCTTGATGATGGATTAATTTTGAGCTTTAACACTTCTTTTTCATTCCCCCCCCCCTTTTTGGCATCATCTGTATTAACCAAAATAACAGTGGGAGGAGAAGTGCCAGTGGTTTGGATAAGAAGAGTTTTGATAGCCTTAATGTCTGCACTTGTGTCATTATATCTTACATCAACCATATTTTTGAAATTCTCCATGTGATGTGCTCAGCATGTTCTCTTTGTTGTTGAAGCAGAGGATACATTAATTTCCATAGCTCAGCAGTGGTTGTTGTGGCCGGAACAGTGGATTAACTTTTGGATTGTTCTAACATCTGCTTCATTAAAATTTTGATTTCTTCCACAGAGTTTTCTATTTTTGAAACTCTCTTCGTTAAATCCATGTATTTTAGCTCATCACCTAACTTAATAGGATCATCTGAACCCCTACCACTTGTGGTAGTTTTATCTATGTTATCATGAGCAGAGGTTTCAAAACTTGCTTCAAACACAGATGCCCCTTTGTCTTGGTACTGGGGACTTCCAACCACATAAGAGGATACCTTGGTAGCCTCAGCAGTTGCTGCCTTCAACAGAGTCTTATAAATGTAACCACTGTCCAATTGAAAACTTGGGAGTTTTGCAATTGTAGTAGCTGCTCTTGTTGAACTATCACCAAGGGTTACATGTAACCCAAGGGATGTAGCCTCTTATGTTGTTGATGGGTTAGCAAAGATTGAAGGATCAAACCCAGTCACATTCAGAAGTATATTCTCAGAAATAGGTGGGTGAGAAGAACTGGTTAATGTCTGTTCCAAATCAATTGCATTCAACAAGGGTACTATGGTGGGTGATAGTTTCTTTATTGGAGAGGGCTGTGGAGATGAAAGAGACATTTCCCTAGGAGAGGGGCTGTGGAAGATAGAACCAAGTGGATCTAGAGCTTCATAATTGGTGTCCCTGTGCTTACAACCTTATCCTGTTGTGAGGATGAAGGAGGAGTTTGGTATTCAGGTTGAGATTCTAACATCTGCTGTGAAGAAATAGCAACAGTATTTTCTGGTGACTTTTGTGTTGTCACTGGGTTATCTTCTGGGATCTCATCTTCCAGAAGTCCATTTTTATTCTTCGGTTTGGAGGGCTCTTTGGATTTTGTCTTGGTTTTCTTTTTGGAAAATTTTGATGTGGGTTTCAAGACACTGGTTGTAGTGCCCTGATCACCAAGAGTAGTGGGCTCAGTAGCAGGAGATTGAGATTGAACATTTTGCTAATTTAAAACAGGCTCAGCCTCCTCTACTTGTGTTTTCTTATCTTGATTTGTGATTCTGGTAAATGTTTCATGATTGAGGCTGCCAGCAGAGACACCGACGCCAAGTTTAGCATCGAACCACTGACTTGGTTTTGGATGTAAAACATCAAGAATCTTGGGTGCATAATAAAAGCCTTTTTAGGTTTTATATTTTTATAATTTGCCACTATATCATTGAACAAAACATGGGAGTAATTAAAATCTGAGTTTGTTAAAACAACATAACCCAAGTATTGTATGTTCAATGGAATGTCATTGAAAGTAGTGGTCTTTGCAGATAAACAGGTGAGAAGAGTATGAAAGAAAAATCTCATCTCAGCAGGAAAATTAGGTTTAAAAATTGTTTTACATGTAAGTTGACCAGTGTAACCTCTTTCCACAAACTCAGCATGAGAATGATACTGGATGATCGAGGTCATTTAACTTGAATACTTTTGAAATCGTCTTAAGGCTGATTTGCATCAGTGTTTTGCCCACTTTAGAAACAATGGCATAAGGAACATCTTGTGTAGAGTTAACCTCAGGATTGGCCCAAAAATGACAAAGAGAATCAAGATAGATAGGGGCTTTAACTACCAACACATCTTTAAATTTTGAATCTTTCAAGTTTTTGATCATGGCAAGATATCTAGTGTTTGATTCGGTAGTTTCGAGTATGGTTGTGTAGTTGTGTGGAGTTTTGATGATCAGAGTCATTGGTGCGGTTTTGGATACGGATTTGGATTTTGATTTAGGTTTGGAAGAAGATTTAAGAAGAAGTCATGGTGATTAACTGCTTTGAAGAATTTTTGAATTCGATATGGCAAACCTCTGTTTATGGATAGAATAGGGTTTTATAAAGTGAAAAAGTGATGATGATGTGGCAAAGATCTGATGGCTATCATCTGTCCATGTGTATCCTCTGATATTGTATGGAAGACAGTTGTTATGAGAACCACTGTTGTGTGTTAACAGTGGATGGAAAACAGTGTTTTGAATTTACATTATTAGTGGATAAGGTCAAGGAAGTGGTTTGACCAAGCAGAGGATACACTTTGTCCACTGGATAGATTTTCCAAGCCTATCAGTGATTTGAAAGAACAGTGGTTTGAACAGACTTTTTATTGAAAAATTTCAATTTTGACTATTTTTAAGGATGGATTTTTGATTTTCTGAAAACATTTTATTGCTATTTACACATGGAACACAAAAATTTGTTTTTAATCCATGTTTAGCATTCCAATTCTAGAGATCAGACTTTCAAAAGTAGATGTATCTAATGCTTTGGTTAGAACATCTGATAGTTGATCTTTAGTATGGACATGTTGGAAAGAAATCAAACCTTTTCCATAGCAATCTCTCACAATGATGTTTGATGTCAATGTGATTTGTTGTGGAGTGTGGGTAGGATTTTGCAGATATTTTCAGCTGCTTGACTGTCTATCTTGAGAGGAGTCTTTAAAGCAGTTATACCAAAATCCAGCAGTTGGTACTGAAGCCACAAAAGTTGAGCAGTGCAACTTGCAGCAGCAATGTATTCTGCCTCAGCAGTGGATGTAGATACTGCAACCTGCTTTTTTGCTTTTCCATGACACTAGGCAATCACCTAGGAATTGAACTCCTCCTGATGTGGACTTCCTTGTGGTGTGGCAACCAGCAAAATCACTATCTGAGTAACCTGAAAACTCAATGTTTCCATTACCAGGATACAAGATACCAAGTGTGGGAGCACGATTTATGTATCTAAATATCCTCTTCACAGCAATTAAGTTTGACTTTCTAGGTGCTGACTGGGATATGGCACAAACACATGTTGCAAAAATGATGTCTGGACTAGAAGCAGTTAGGTACAAAAAGGACCCAATCACACTTCTGTAAAATTGATCAACCAAATCATCTTTTTCCTCAACAGTGACAAGCTTTGAGGTTGCCATGGGTGTGCTATAAGGTTTACAATCATTCATATCAAATTTGTTAAGTAGTTCTTTGACATACTTATTTTGATGAATAAAAGCATTGTGCTTTTTTTTAACTTGAAGACCAAGAAAACATTATAGCTCACCCATTGCACTCATCTCAAACTCAGCTGCCATGAGTTGTTTAAACTCTTCACACATGGCAGTGCATGAGGATCCAAATATGATGTCATCCACATAAATTTGGACAAACATCAAATATTTTCCTCTCCATTTCAAAAACAATGTTTTGTAAATTTTACCTCTTGAAAACCCAATGGATAAAAGAAAAGTGGATAGAGTTTCATACCAGGCTCTGGGTGCTTGTTTGAGTCTATACAGTGCTTTTTTTTAACTTTTACACATGATCAGGATAGAATGCATCTTCAAATCCAGGAGGTTGACACACATACACTTCTTCCTTGATCTTTCCATACAAGAATGCACTTTTGATGTCCATTTGATACACTTTGATGTTGTGGTTGGCAGCAAAAGCTAAGAATAGTCTAATGGCTTCTAATCTTCCTACAGGAGCAAATGTTTCATCATAGTCAATTCCCCCTTCCTGTCTGTAGCCTTGAACCACGAGCCTAGCCTTGTTTTTGAAAACAATACCCCTTTCATCAGTTTTGTTCTTGAAGACCCACTTTGTGCCAATAGGACATACATCCTTAGGCAGTGGTACAAGTTCCCAAACTTGTTGTCTTTTGAACAGAAGGAGCTCCTCTTGCATAGCTTCTACCTAACTATTGTCTCTTAGTGCCTCTTGGTACTTGACAGGCTGTGTGAGTGATAGAAAGCCAGCAAAGAGGCAAATGTTTTGGGATTGGCTCCTTGTGAGTACTCCCTCATTTATGTTGCCGATAACTTAATCCAATGGATGGCTTTTGAGGAAAATCAATTCACCTTGATATGGAATGATTGCATTTTGAGGTGAAGGTTACAAATGTGTATCATCTGACCTAACCTCTGCTGGTGAATTTGGAGGTCCAGGCTCTGATTGGAATGGTGGTGGAGGTATGAGAGGTATGGATGTGTGATTTTGTTGATTTTTGTCCATATTGTGTGGACTTTTATCAACAGTGGTTTGATTTTGAGAACTAGTAGAGGTTTGGGGATCAACAACTGTTGAGCCAGCAAAGCTTTCACCATTGTTATAACATCTGCTCCTTTAGTAGTTTGACTGAATTTAAAGTTTGGAAGGACACAATCATATCTTGATCTTGAACTGTTGATTGTGATGTACCTGCATGGTTAGTCTTGACAGACACATCTGCAAATGTATTTTTTTTCTGAATCAAACAACTCATCAGGATTTGCTGGGATTTTCAATGAAGAATGTTCATTAAACTTCACATTCAAAGTTTCTTCAACACACATTGTCCTAGAGTTAACTCTATAGGCTTTGGCAATGGTTGAGTATCCCAGAAAATAACCACAATCAACTTTGGCTGCAAACTTTGAAATTGAATCTGTTAGGTTTAAAATGAAGCAAGGACAGTCAAAAACTTTAAAATATGAGATAAGAGGTTTGATTTTGTAAGAATTCATAGGCAGTCTTTTGATGTCTAGGGGTTAATCAAATCTCTGTTTTGAATATAGCAAGCAGTGTTTACAGCCTCTGAAAAGGACAAGGGTAAACCTGAGTCTTCAAGCATAGTTCTTGCTGATTCAGTTAAAGTTCTGTTTTTCCTTTCAACCACCCCATTTTGTTCTGGAGTTCTTGGGATGCTGTATTGCCTAACAATCCTTTTGACTCACAGAAAGCATCCAACTCAATGTTCCTAAACTCTGTCCCATTGTCACTTCTAAATTTTTTTACTAGAAGGTCAAATTGCTTTTCAACTTACAAAATTTTGCAAAATGCCTGCAGTTTCATCTTTAGAATGCATGAAGAAAGTCCATGTAAACCTTAAAAAATCATCAACAATGACCAAACAATACCTTCTCTTTATGAGACTCATGATTTTTAAAGGGCCAAACAAATCCATGTTCAACAATTGTAAGCAATGGGTTGTTTTGGGCTCTTCAATAGATTTGTAAGAGCTTTTATGTTGTTTACCTTTTTAAACAGGAAACACAATGGTCTTCACAGGAAAATTGTTTGTGAGGTAAACCTCTGACAAGACTTTGTTTTGAGAGAGTGGAGATAGTTTTTAGATTTGTGTGCCCAAGTCTTCTATGCATAACTCTGTCTCTTTGTTTGATGCAACTGAGAACAGGCATGCAATAGACATTGGGTTATCTTTTAACGTATCAACCACATACACATTGCCACTCATGTGAGCAACAAGTTGTGCTTTACTCTCAGCAATGATTTGATCAATCTTTTTAACAACCTCTGGTCCTACAATTTGACATGTTTTCTTTGTAAAGAAGGAACCATATCATTTGTCACTCATTTGTGAAACACTCAGAAGATTGAATTTTAGATTGTCAATGAGGTTAACATTTTCAAATTTGAGTTTCCCAACTTGAACACACCCAGACCCTAACACCTTCCCTTTTGAATTATTACCAAGGATATATCACCCCCTCCATGAGCCATGAAATCTTTGAGAGGCTTTACATTCCTGTCATGTGCCTGAGCCTCCACTATCTGCATACCATAGACTATCAAGGCAAGTAGAAGCTCCCTTAGAAGCAGCCATGAGAGCACAGTCACAATCATCTTCACACACATCTGAATCCCATGGATCAGATAGAGATTTCTTTTCTTCTTCAACAGTATCATTTGAAACCACTGCTTCATCACAACTTTGAAATTCATCAGGCTTAGACACTTGTTCCACAGACTTATCACCTTCAACAATTGTCTCTAAGGCCATTAAACACATATTTTCGTTTTCAAAATCATTTTTGGCCATTAGAGCAAAGTTTTCATCACTTAATTCCTCTGGCAAACTACTCCAATCAACAAAGCCCTGGCGAAAAAGCTTTGCTGGTTAACCTCTGCCGGAGCAGTGGTTTGAGTAGTTTGAGTGACAAATGGTGCTTGTTGCACATGCACTTGAGGTGGTGGTGCTTGGACATACTAAATTTGTGGAACAGTGGATTGAACATAATGCACAGGAATAGTGGTTGCTGGGTGTGCAAAGTGAGCAGTGTTTTGAACTTGACGAGCAGGGTATATTGGGATACTGGGCAGTGCTTTGTGTGTGCTGAGGTCTAGGGCCAGGATGTGTTATAATTGGTCCAGAATTTTGAGATCTGCATTCTCTAGCAAAGTGTCCTAACCTATTGCACTTATAGCACTTAATTTTAGACTTGTCTAACCCAACCTTCAACCCCCCATGCAACCATGGAATTTCTACATGTTCTCTTGTAAAATTTACTAGCTCTAACACTTAATAGAGCCAGTTGGTGCAAAAATTTTCCATCTCTTCCAAATCAGATGGTTCAAAGTGTTGCAAGTCATTTAGCTCAAAAGAGAGATTGTCAGAGGTTTGGCTTTCCCACTTGCAGTAAATACATAGTTGGGTGAGTAGGAATCAGGGTTAAAATTTCCTCCAGAGGTTATATCAATAAAATGATCATAACCCTGATCTTTTACACTGCCAGAACCCTCTTCTTGGCCAAATAAAGCTGTGTTACCCAAAGTGTAATAATCAGTTATTTTACCAGACTCTTGTAGCTTCTTTTTTTCTGGTTTAACTCTCTCTCGCTCATAAGTGAGGAGTATGCCATGAAGCTGTGTGAGTGACATATCTTTAAAACCAACAGATGTTCGTGTAACGTAAGCTACAGTGTCCTATTTCTCTGGTAAGGATCGAAGGAAACGACTATTGACAGTCAAATTTGAGAATACAACATTCACCAGTTTGAGTTCACTGATTAAACAGCTAAAACGTTCGAACTGCTGTGTTAACGACTCACCTTTGACGTGACAAAAGGTTTCATACTGTTGATTCAGAATTTCTCTATTGTTTTCAATGACCTCTTCAGTACCACCGAATTGCTCTTTTAATGCGTCCCACAACTCTTTTGCACTACTGCAGTGGAGCAGTCCAGCATAGATTTCACTGGGTAAGGCAGAAGCAACAATGCTAAACGCCTTAGCATCCAATTCTATTTTCTGGTAATCCTGCTCAGAGTAGTTATCAGGACTTTTTGGCACTTGAGTATTGGGATCCTCTGTACTTGGAACCATTGGAATGTGAGGTCCAAATACAACAGATCGCCAACAACCGGTGTTCTATTGAGCTAAAATATGTCCCATCCTACGCTGCCAGATGAAATATTCATTTCTCTTCAGCATAGGTGGTTTAAACATCAATCCAATGTTGGAATCAGGTGTGTTTTGAGACATTTATGATGGTTTTCAACAGATTTTTGTTTTAAAAGCTTTTGAATGCAATAAAACTCCTGTTTTCCACAAAACTATCAAACGAATTAGCAGGGAGAGCTGATCTTTCAAATCAAGTTAATAGTTAAATCAAATTTTGATTGACCAAGCTCTGATACCAATTGTTAGGATATAAGTTTGAATTAGTTGTGATTTTTGTTTTAAAAGATGAAAAGTGAACGTTGAAATCAAAGTATGATGCAGCGGAAATGTATGGAAATTTTTTATCACAACTAATGGTTGTTTGTTTTGATCAACATGCTTTCAAACTTTTAGTTTTTGCATGTGAATTACAAACTCCCCCTTAGCCCAATAAGAACGATTAATAGTACAGAAATGCAGAGAAGATGATAAGCAAATGATCTTTTAGACAGATAATTAAAACTGTACAACTGATTGAGTATTTATACTAAACTTCGAACCTCTGAGCATCTTTGATGACGTCAGGGTTGATAATGACATTTAACAACTAAAACTAACTCTAAACACTGCTAGCCTATCTATTGATCAGTGCCAAGCACTGTTACATTGAATATAAAACTAATATAAGCTAAACACTAATCTCTATCCTATGATTGAATCTCTTGGCAGACCTTTGACTTTTGTTGTTTAGTGAGGGCAAATGATAGAAGCCAGACTTTAGGCATAGCAGGGATTATTTATCAGAGCTTGTAAACTCTGACCTTGGGATCAAACATCTGATGTGTATTTGGCTGTATATCATCTGTTCCTTTTTGCATGGTTCAGTCCCAACAAACCCGTTTAGCCTTTAACCCCCTAAACCTTTTTGTTTTTTAACTAGAGTGATGAAAATTCGATTCTAGGCTGTTTGATTGTTTGTAAGTATTTGTTAGTATTTTTTTCAAAAGAAAAAAATCCGAAAATACAATGAAAAATAGCAGAAAGTCGTCATTAGAAAGTCTAAAAAGATGTATTAGTTGTTCATTAAATAAAAGGCGATTTTGTGCCTTATTGTTGATGTTTAGTGTGACACCCGACTATTTTGAGTCTGTACCATACTAGTGTGACACATGTTAGCAATGAATAAAGCATTATTTTATTAAATTTGGTGTTAGTTGATGGTATTTGATGTGTTGGTAAATCCAAACTTTGTTAAAAATATGTTGGCAAAAATAAGATATACGCTTATCGTGTACCGAACAAAATGCGAAACGAACATCGGTGACCGTTCGATTATTGCTAAAATCCTTAAAATACCCCGTTATGATTAAACTGCTATTTTTAGTCATATCCGTGAGGAAAAATTAAGTATAACGCTTAGAAACACTGTTTTGCGAATTTAAGCGCGTACTACGTGATACCGCGCATATCTTACAAAATATAAATGACGAAGCCAGTCGAGGCAAATAATATATTGTTCAACAATATCATGGCAAGTTAATTTTTATAGAATGATAAAATAATTTTAAAACACCTTAAAACACGACTAAAATGCGAGATAAAATACTCGGTAGTCAGTTAAATACATGTTTTGCCTAATATATATTATATATATGTATGTATATATGTAGTATATGTGTGTGCACATAGGTGGCGGTCCAAAGGGGTGTCCGCCTTTTCTCTTTTCTTCGATTATGACAAGTGTTGGACCTAGGGACTATAAGCAATGCTTATGAATCCACCAACACTCCATAATATATCATTTTTTAAGATTAAACTCACAAATCTTCTCACTTTCTCTCTCTCGAAACCGTACACCACCACCACCATATCCATTTTCAAAATTTTGATGATTTATTGAAGAATCAAGGCCATTCCAAAGTGTTTTCAAAGGTGTTTGAAGATGTAAAGGTATTTTCAGGTGATTTCAAAGAGGAACAAGCTCCATATCATCAAAATCTCATCAAAAACCAACTAATAATCTTGAAATGTATAAAAATTATTTTCAAAGTTTATGTTTTTGTTCTTGATGATGATGATGATAGAAGGTTTCTTAAACACAAGGATTCTTCACAACACTTGAAATCTAACAACAAATGGTTTTAATTAAAATAAAAATGAAAGTTCATGTGTGTATACATAGCCGTAGGTGTGTGTGTATATGGGTTAGAGTTTGAGTTTTGATTGTTAGATTATTCTTGATTGATGTGATTTTAAAAAAGATGGTTGCATGCATGATCAATTTTTAGAAGTATATGTATGTGTCCGTCATGTGTGTGTGTGTGTGTATATGCATGTACATATGGGTTTTGTTGGATTGCTCATGAATGTGAAGAAGTAATGCATGCAATGATGTTTAGATGGTTAGATGAAATGATGTTTTGGTTTATATGAAAATAAAATAGATGTATGTTTGATGCATTTAAGTTCATAGATGATGATGATGATATGACAATCATGCGTTAAGTGCTTGTACATAAGTGTAGATGATGATTAAATGATCATGTGATGGTGAACCTGAAGTGATATGACAAAAGTGAGTTAAATGAAATTATAAGCATTCTTTAATGATGCTAAATAATGTGTTATGAAGATATGAAGTTATGTCATAAGTTTGGTAGCTTTGCATGTTGTACATGAAGCTTAAAAAGTGGTAAATGGGTGAAATTGCATGATTTATGTGACTTACATGAAATCTGCACTAACATGGATATTAGTACCATTTTATTCAGTAAATAACATGTGTTATGTTAAAATATGAAGTCGTGACAATGTGGGTTGGTTATAGTAAAGTTCGGTACAAGACTATGCGTTAAAAACGGTAAAAATCGGCTTTTAAATTGATTTTTGCAAAACTGTTTTAGATTAGATTATATATGATATATATAAGTATTTTAATTTATATTAAGTATCCATGGTGTTTGGCTGGTCGTACGTGACTTCCGACGCCTTAAAACGTTATTTAAACGTTAAAAATACGCATATTTCAACGTACACGAAAACGAGTTGTTCAAGGGTGAACTTTGCATGATGTGACATGATATGTTGATATGAATATGTATAATGTGTAATGAAAAGTGTTAACAGATAGTAGGAGGTAGGCCTATGCGTGTACACTTATACGGTTAAAACGATAATTTCGTTAAAAGTTACGTTAATATGCAACTTATTTGTCAAGCATTAAAATACTACATAGGGTAACTTGTTAAGTTATTTCATGTATATATTCTAAAAAATGACGAAATTTATAACTTGATGGAATACGTACATTACGATATTTGATGATATGATAACGTTTGTGTAAATATGTTACGAAGCGCAAATCGTAGATATATTGTACATAAACGAGTGTGATAACGGATATAGAGTAATAAGGGTCACCAATAAAATCGTTAAAGTCGCAAAAGTATTATAATATATATATGCATATATATATATACATACATACATATATATATAATGAGAAGAAATTTTTTTGTAAGAAGAAAAACAAGAAGTTTCAACCAATTAGAATGCTTCATTTTACTTCATTTAGTATTTGCATTTAATTATAATATAAAGGTATATTTGTAAACTTATACAGATCATTAAATTGTAGTCTTCCTCTTTAATAGCTAACCACATTAAATTTGTAACTTACTTTCAAAATATATATTTAAAAAAAAATTAGAGTGTATGGCAAATTACTAGTTGTGTAGGATAAATTTAAATATGTGTATGATAAATTCGAAATGTGAAGGGTAACTTTTTATTTGTGTAAGCAAAAAAATTAGTGTAGGAGATAATAGTCTTTATGACTAATTAATTAATTAATTAATTAAAGATAGTAAATAAATGATGAAGAGAGACTACTTAATATTTTACAATTATACAATTTCTTCATTTTTTTCTCAATTAAATTTTATTTTCAAATGAACCTCATATATATATATATATGAACACACAACACACACAACTATATATATATATATAGGGGATGGGTAAATGAGAATAACCTTGAGTTGTGAGAAGCGTAGGAACCAATATTAGCCATTGATCAAGTTGGTTTTGATGGCTGAAATTAAAGATAATAAAACAACGTAATGATTGTGTTTTTATTAATGACATTTTGTTTCTTAGTGACAAAGGGCCATATTGGTCTTTTTACTATAGCTTTAATGATTTGTATGAATATTGATTTTGTTTTAATTAATAAGATTGTTTTAAAAAATTTAAACATGCATTATTGATTTCTTTTTAATTCTCATATTATATTTTAATTTAATTCTTAGTTACTTTTTTTAAACATGAAATATTAATTTTGTTTTAAACATGAATTTAATTCCCAGTTAATTTTTTTACGCGCGGTTTTTAGCTTTTTTTACGCTCGGTTTTTACTTTTTTCGTGCCTCTTTTTAAACTTTTTTAACGCGCCGGTTTTAAACTTTTTAACGCGCAGCTTTAAAAACTTTTTTGCGTGCTGGTTTTAAGCTTTTTTTGCGCGCGGTTTAAAACTTTTTTTACGCGCCGGTTTAGAATTTTTTACGCACCGGTAAAAACTTTTTTACGCGCGGTTTTAAACTTTTATCACATGCCGGTATAAAACTTTTTATACGCCGATAATAAACTTTTTTTACGCACGGTATTAAACTTTTTATACGCGCCGGTTTTAACCTTTTTTACGCCCGGGTTTTAAACTCTTTTTGCGCCCCGATTTTAAACTTTTTTTTACGCGCCAGTTCTAAACTTTTTTTACGTTTTTAAACTTTTTTTACGCGCCGGTATAAAAGTTTTTTTATGCGCCGTTTTAAAACTTTTTTTACGCGCCGGTATAAAAAGTTTTTTTACGACCCGGTTTTAAAACATTTTTTTACGGTTTTAAACTTTTTTACAAAAACTAGTGGGATTACCCGCGCTCCGTGGCGGGAATTCGTTTCGGTTCGTCACGGTATCGGCCCGACTCTCGTATGTTTACAATACCGAAATATTAAGCAAACTACGTATTCGTTTTTTTAAGAAAACTAACAAACGTATTAAAAAAACCAAATTAGTAAAATTATTAAAAACTTGTATCACATATATAGTGTGGGTATAAAACTGAAAAGTAAAAGAAAAAATTATTTATTTATTTTTCTTTGCACCAAAACCAACCATATCAAAATAACCTACATCTTTTATTGCACAATACACATAAATGACTAATTAAAGCTACAACTTAACAAAATTTTGCTCTGGAAAAAAAGTCAAATTGACCAATCAGAAAGAAGCACCGACATAGCATATTAATATTTGGATACTAGATTTTTTTATCATAAAACATTTTTTTTAGATTTTAAGAGAGAGAGAGAGTGTAGATATGACATTTTGATAGATGGAAAAGTCTGATAAGACTTTAGAGAGAGAGAGAAAGAGAAGAGATGACATTTTTAGTAAATTACCAAAATAACCTTTAAGATTTAAAATAATAGCGTATAGGTGGCATGATCTAATGGGCGGAGAGTGGTTCTCGCGGTTCTCGAAACTGGGGATGGTTTTCATTTGAACCGATCCCTATATATATATATATGGGTTAAGTTATTCTACAAATACTTATAATTGTAAAAAATGTAAAAAGCCACCATAGAGTGAAAATGTCCTAGGAGGATTCAAGTGGAAGGGTAATTTTGTCTACTAGAGGAGCGAGAATATGCACATGCAAGTCACATGCTATTTCCCCTCTAATTTTTAAACTTTTGTAACTTTTTTATACATCATTTGTTTAAAAAAAATTATACCATAAAATCAAGCATTTTTTATTTTTAATATGAGTACCATATTGTTATATTTTTCAAAAAAAAAAAAAATCAAAAACCCATTTGTGTATGACACAATGGACATGACGTAAAACTCAATGTAAAATAGAGTAAAAACACAATCATGACAACAGATAAAGACACAATGGACGACAGATTAAAACACAATGACCATGACTTTGACGTATAACACAATGGTCATAATGTATAACACAATAAGTAGCAAACTAAATAAAATCACAATTGATGACAACAGATAAAAAAGCACAACTGATAAGAGATAAAAGACACAATGGAGAGCATATGAAGATTGAAGACACAATGGAAAACAAACTAAAACACAACACACAACAAACTAAAACATAATTAAGAAGAAACTAAAACACAATTAATAACAAATTAAACACAATGACCTAAACAAATAACGCAATTTATAGAAAACCCAGATATAACATCATCTTTATTGTGTCCTATATTGTGTTATAGGCTCTTATAAAACATACACATGCAAAAACCCGAAAACCTAAACCTCCCCTTCCCACCCCCTTCCCACCCCAACCCAAAAACCTAAACCCCCCACCCCAAAAAAAAAAAAAAAAAAAAACTATACCTCATAAAAAACCCCAAAAAACCTAAAAAAAAACCTAACCCTTCCCCCTCCCCCCTAAAAAAAACCTAACACCCCCCAACCCAAGCTAAAATGCTAAATGCTAAAAACTAAACCCCCAAAAACCTAAACACCTCCCCACCCCCAAAAACCTAACACCCCTACCCCCCCCCCCCCCCAAAAAAAAAACCTAACGCCCCCCACCTCACCCCAAGACCTAGTTAAAAGACACAATGACGTGAACCTTTAACACAATGCAAAAAAAAAACCAATAAAATGAGAATTTTTATTTTATTTTTATATGACAATATGGTGCTCTTATTAAAGATAAAAAACGTTCGTTATTATGGTGAAGTTTTTTTTTAAAAAAAATGTCGTATGAAAAAGTTATGGACGGTTTAAATCGATTGGGGAATTGGCATGTGTCTTGCATGTGGAGAGAGAAAGTCAATAAATATGAGATTCCTTTTATGCCCTTTCATCCTTTTCTTTTCTCTGAGATTAATCTTAACCCTCCAAATCTAAGATCAATGGACCAGAATCCTTCTTACCCTTCTTACAATAAGAGTCCTTTGTATTTGATCCTTTCTCATATATATATATAACACCAACATCACCGAAATAAAGTGTTTTTGAGTAGATCTCAAAGTTGTGTGAAAATCTTAAGTTTTGGTGAAACTTAGGAATTTATAGAATAATTGGTTATTAAATGGTTCCTACATGAACTTAGGATGTGTAAATCAATTTGTAAGATTGTGCTAGTAGAAAACGCACCCATGGTGAGTGTCACTACCCCTTTTTTTACTGTTTTATATAACGTTCTTGGAGAAGAACACATGTTAAAAAGGATAATTATACGCTTTTTTGTATAAAACATGCCTTCGAATAAATTATTAATATATTTTCGTGAAAAAATATGGTTTGGAAATGATATGTTATGTTTTCGAGGAAAACATGGTTATGGAAATGTCAATAATATAAATATGTTTCGAGGAGAAACGAGAATGGATTGAATATGAATATGTTCTAGGGAGAAACATGAATGGATCGAATATAAATATATGTTTCGGGGAGAAACGAGAAGGATTACAATGTTTGGGGTAAAACGACTGTATATATTTAAAAAGGTTTAAATCTAAGTTCTGACGAATTTGCTTGATATCAAAAGAGTAGGTATCGAAATAGGCCTACGTGTCGGTGGAGACTTCGGGGAATTCGTACAACGCAAAATATTAAATTTATCATTTTAGTAGGATATATATATCGTTCATGAGGCAGGCACCATAAGTGACCCAATATGTGGCACTTTGCGCGAATTAGCAGTTTATTCCTTAATATCGGTATGCGTAGAATTGTTGATAGATCTAATGGGTTGACCACCCTGTCGTGACCAGTAGCTCCATGTTAAGTCAAACGACGATTTGATATTATGTGATTGTCTAGCATTGATTATACCCTTATTATTAATGTATAGCTCATAGGCCTTGCAACCCTATGAATCTGAAAATTTAATGCTAGAAATCTAATATATTTAAACCCTTATGTGATTCCAGGATCCGGTAGTTCTAGACGGAAGTTTGGGTATAATATCACTAATTTGGTAGAATGTTATTAAGAAAGGAGTAGAAACAAAATAGGCAAAAGCTTCATTCGTTCTTACCGAAAGAGTATACATCTTGTCAAGTTGGCGAAATTCTAGAGAAATTTCGCCAGCGTTTCCCAACTGGGAATTCCAAAACTTACAAAACCATAAACACACGACACCTATTTATAGACATTCTCACCTCGTGCGAAGTGAGCATTCTTCTTCGTACGAAGGGACACATATGCACCTCTCACGTTCGCACTTGAGTTATGTATTCTTATCTAGTCTATACAATATTCAACACACGCTCTATCTAGCCTATTCGTATAGTGACGGACATAATATGCACCAACAATTTCCCCCTTGGACGTCACTGTCGAAGCTTGATCTTGAAATATGATAGCTGTGTTTGAATATTCTGCAACTCATCAGGTATCTTGAAATCTTTAGATAATTTCCCCTTGATTGATGATCCAGGCTTGCATTATCAACATTAAACACAAATTCCCCTTGAAAATAAATTCTCCAGTAATTAATTTTCAGGTCTTTGTTTCCATGGTTTCCGACCTCCTCATATTTTTTAATCGACAAATTTTTTTGAATAACTATCCACTTTTAACCACATCCGTGTTCGATTTTAGCGCACTCTTCCTATGCTTGATCCTATGATCTTCAAAATCCCAACCAACAACTGATAGAAACTTTGAATTACCACACTGGTAAACTTCAAGTTTGTGAAAACCCACGAAAATCTAAAATCCCGTTTGACGTGATCATATTTAAGTATACTCTTGAAAGATAGATCAGCAAAACAATAATCTTCTCAATCAGCAAATCTTCATCAGAATCAAATCATCTGGTAAGACATCAGATCTGAGAAACATTCTTCCGCGATCAGAATCACATTCTTCCTCTTCAGTCACAATAACATATATATAGCTATCTCCGCTGTTCCGACGCAACTTAGTCAGCAAACATCGACGATTCAACGACGGTTAGTCCAAGAAGAACAATTTATCTGCTTGAAGACTAAACGTAATGGCACCTAAGACTATCATCAATCATTCATGTATGCAATATAACTTGAATGACCTCATATCTTCTCGGTAATTTTTTAAACCATGAGCTAGTCCTTAACACCTAAGATCATCACTGAACATTCGTGTATACAACATATCTTGAATATCCTCAATCCTCACTGGTATCAACAACTGCTAATCCTGCTAACCTGACCCATATCGAGGATCAGGACTCTAACCCTTAAGCATCAATCTGTATCACGATCTGAAAATTCTGAACCTCCTGTGATCACGAACTAACAAATCTAGATCTTCGGCATCCCTAGATAATCTGCAGTCGGAACCACCCGAATACTGTTGCATAGTCACGAATTTCAAAAATGCCGGAATCTTAATATAAACGTGAAAATTTTTATTCCCCCTCATTTTTACAAATTCTAACCGTACCAAATTTTTCACTGAAATTCCCCCTTAAATATGAAAAATTTAGTTTTCATCAAATGCGGATTAGACGTTATGGCCCATTAATAGTCACTATACCAAATGATAATCATTCTGCACAGGTATCAATGACTACCCTGATATCTTCAACATTTTGTGACCGTATCATCAAATCTATTCTATGAAGCTCTAGACAGTGTCCCTGAACATCCCGGTTTTGTCAATAAAATCTCGAAAAAATTTTTATCACCAAATATTTTCTAGACACTCGTCTCATCAATATGATCAACAAAATTTTTCAATGCCTTCTTTTTTTAGGCACATCTCACTTCATACAAGGTGAATCCTCACTTCGTGCGAAGTCACTCAAAATCTTTATATCTGCGAATTTCAAGATGATTATCCATAGATCTGGTCGAAATACATGTTCTAACATTCATATGGTTTCAATTTCAAATGTTGTCTGTGAATTGTCCCTTTCTTTGATGATTTACGTATAAAACCCTTCTAGGTCCATAATTCATGAGCGTAGGTGATTCAATCAACGATTAGGTCGATTAAATCGGTACCATAGCTCTGATACCAATTGTGATTCCAGGATCCGGCGGTTCTAGACGGACGTTTGGGTATAATATCACTAATTTGGTAGAATGTTATTAAGAAAGGAGTAGAAACAGAATATGCAGAAGCTTCATTCATTCATACCGAAAGAGTATACATCTTGTAAAGCTGGAAAAATTCTAGAGAAATTTCGCCAGCGTTTCCCCTCTAGGAACTCCAAAACTTACAAAATCATGAACACACGACACCTATCTACAGACATTCTCAGCACGTGCGAAGTGAGTTCTCTTCGTACGAAGTTACATATATGCACCTCTCACGTTCACACTTGAGTCGTGTGTTCTCATCTAGTCTATAGAATATTCAACACACGCTCTATCTAGCCTATTCATACAATGACAGACATAATATGCACCAACACCTTAGGAAGATGATTTGTGTCGAAGGTTTTTAGAGAAAATGCTTGCGATTAGAGAACTGACCCTTGGATATTTAATTAGGAAATAAAGTTGACTTTCTTAATTATATATGGATGTTTTGATATAAAATTCATAATAAGAAACTTTTCCTTAAAAAATTGTTTAAAATTTGAATAAGTGAACTCACCAGCCTTTTGTATTGACACTTGATTTTTACGTATTCTTCAGGTACATGATTTCGGCTTCGGGATTTTGGCAAATCTTATGGTTTTTGACGCAAGTCATATCAAATAATGTTTTGGACAACTTTTAAAACTTTTGGGACCAAGTGTACTAAGATCCATAAGGATCAAACAAGTATGTTGTGGTTGTGGTTTGTGTTTAAACTCAAAAATTTAAACTTATGTATTTCCGCTATGACTTGGGTACCAACCTCCGTCCACTAAGATACATATAGGTACCAACCTTCGTCACCGCTACGTTTAACCCAAGATTAACCCACCCTTTAAACAAGATTAACCGTCACCGCTACGTTTGTATTTCCGCTTCGACGTGGGTACCAACCTCCGTCTACTAAAATACATAAGTTTAAAGGGTGGGTTAATCTTGGGTAACCATATCATGTGCTAAAAGTGAATAATTCATTTAACTGTTGAATTACTTTTGAAGTGTATAAAATGTAAACATATTTCTTGAGGGCAAGCAAAAGACAAGTGTGGGGATGTGATACGTGGTTGAAAACTCGGTGTGTTTAATCGTTGTTAAGTTGTTTCTATGCAAAAATTGCGCCTATTCAAGATATTTGCTTAAATCATTGTTTTATTTCACAGATAGAGCCTAAATCGCACAAAAACGTGCTTACTGAAGAGAGCTAGGTAAATGAAATTCAGGAAGAGATGCAACAATTCAAAAAGCTTGGAGTCTGGAAATTAGTAGACCTACTAGCTAATCACAAAGTTATCGCGACAAAACGGTTCTTTAAATGCAAACCTGACGATCGAGGGGTAATTGTTCACAATAAACATCGACTGGTTGTTAAAGGTTTTCATCAGCAAGAGGGAATCGATTACAGAGAGGTATATGCTCCGGTTGCTCGACTCGAAGCCATCCACATCTTCCTGGCGTTTGCGTCATGGAAGGGGTTTAAAGTGTACCAGCTTGACGTCAAATTTGCTTTCCTTTACGGAAAAGTGAAAGAGCTAGTGTATGTCGGCCAACCACCAGGGTTTGTCGATCCAGTGCATAAAGACAAGGTATACTTAGGCTATACGGGTTGCATCAGGCCCCGAGAGCCTGGTATGAGACAATCTCTCAGCACCTGTTAAGCAACCGCTTTATCAGAGGCATTGTTGATAGCACTCTCTTCATGAAGGAAATGAAAGGACACTTGCTGATAGTACAGATCTATGTGGATGACATAATCATTGGATCAACGGATGACACACTATGCAAAGAGTTCGAAAAGGTCATGAAAAAGAAATTTGATATGAGTTCAATGGGCGAAATGAAATTCTTTTTGGGACTACAAGTAGATCGGTTACTAGACGAAATATTCATTCATCAGATAAAGTACGTCCATGATGTTTTGGAGAAATTTGAGATGTCAGGAATGACTCCTCTGCCTACCCCATTGACACAAAATCATGGCATATGTCCAGATGTGACAGGAGTAAAGACCGATGAAACTTTGTACAAATCAATGATTGGATCGCTGATGTACCTCACAACATCTCGGTCGGATATTATGTGTCCAACATGCCTTTGCGGCCGAGATCAGTCAAGTCCACGAGTCTCACACATGATGATCGTGAAGCAGATTTTCAGATATTTGAAGGGTTCCCCAAGCACCGGCTTGTGGTATCCGCAAAACGACCATTTCAACCTCGTTGGATATTCTAACTCAGACTTTGGTTGCTGCATACTTAATGCAAAGTCTACAACGGCTGGTTCCCTGTTCTTAGGAACACGCTTAGTAACGTGGCAGTGCAAGAAACAAACCACGGTCGCTCTCTCTACTTGTGAGGATGAATATGTTTCAGCTTCCAGTTGTTGTTCCCAGGTACTGTGGATTCAACAACAGATGAGAGACTTTGGTATGCAATTTCTTGATACTCCAATATATGTAGATAATAAGGTGGCCATTGATATCACTAAAAACCTGGTTCAACACTCCAAAGCGAAACATATTGAAATTCGACACCAATTTATCCGCGATTGCTACGAGAAAAAAGTTGGTTAGAATTGAAAAAATCCACACTGATGAACAAAAGGCAGATTTTTATACAAAACCTTTTGACAGAACAAGATATAAATATCTAACGAGATGAAACGGTATGAAAAATCTTACATCATATGGGGAAATTGAGGTTGAATACGGATCGGATGACGAGTTTTCGTGATCCTCATCGGTTTAGTGATCTCTATAATTTTTAGAATTTCTTTCTTTATAACCAAAAATCCAAAAATATGTTTTTGATTTTAGGGGGATAAATGTTGGAGAAAATACAAATACATTAAAATAGCAAACATGTACAAAAACATGAAAAATGGAAAAAGAGTTTTCGTGTGAAAAGAGGAAATGATAGTACATCAGTAGACTATCACAGTATGTGTTGGGATTGAACCCTTTACAAAGGAACAGATGATACAGAGCCAAATACACTATCAGAGTTTACAACCGCTGATCGACTAAAACTCTGCCTTCCAAAGATCTGCCATTCTATCATCTACTACTGCAATTTACCAAAGGTCTGCCAGAAGATAAGAAGCAGAGGATAGTCATCAATGTTTTACTTTTGTTAGTATAATAAACAATGTAACAGTGCTTTGCACTATCAGAGTTTAGTTAACAGTGGTTAAGTTAGTTAGTTGTTTGTTAGATGTCACTTTCAACCCCGACATCATCAAAGATGCTCAGAGGTTAGGAAGTTAGTATAAATAGGTGATCGAATGTAATAGTATTTTCTATCTATTAAAAGATCATTCACCAGTCTATCTTCTCTGCATTTTCTGTACTTTCAAACGATTATCATTGGGCTAAGGGGGGTGTTTGTAATTCACATGCAAATACTACAAATAGTTCAAAGCATGATGATGAAAACAAACGACCATCAATTGTGATAAAAGTTTCCCAATCATTCGCTGCATTAAAACTTGTTTTATCATTCATATTTCCATACTTGAAACAAAAATCACAATTGATTCAAACTTAGATCCTAACAATTGGTATCTTGGTCAATCAAAATTTGATTAAATGCAATTTGATTTGAAAGATCAGATCTCCCTGCTAATTCGTTTGTTAGTTTTTGTTGAGAAACAGAGTTTTATTACGTTCAAAGTTTTTAAAACACAAATATGTTGAAAATCAATCAGAAATGTCTCAAAACACATCAGATTCCAACATGGGATCTATGTTTAAACCACCGATGTTGAAACGAAATGAATATTTCATATAGCAACGTCGGATGGGTCACATCTTAGCTCAGCAAAACACCGGATGTTGGCGATCCGTTGTGTTTAGACAACATATTCCATTGTTCCAAGCACATGAGATCCCAATACTCAAGTGCCCAAAAATCCTGAAAACTACTCTGAGCAGGATTTCCGAAAATAGAGTTGGATGCAAAAGCGTTTAGCATTGTTGCTTCCGCGCTACCCAACAAAATCTATGCTGGACTGCTCCACTGCAATAGTGCAAAAGAGTTGTGGGATGCACTAAAAGAACAATTCGGTGGGACTGAGGAATTGACTGAAAACAATAGAGAAGTTCTGAATCAACAGTATGAAACGTTTTGTCACGTAAAAGGTGAGTCGTTAACACAACAGTTCGACGTTTTAGCTGTCTCATCAGTGAATTGAAACTGGTTAACGTGGAATTTCTTAATTCGACTGTCAGTAGTCGTTTCTTAAGATCATTACCAGAAAAATGGGAGACTGTAGCTTACGTTACTCGAACATCTGTGGGTTTAAAGAGATGACCCTCACTCAACTTCATGGTCGACTTCTCACATATGAGAGAGAATTGAACCAGAAAAAGAAGTTGCAAGAGTCAGGGAAAGCAACAGACAACTATACCTTAGGTAACACTGCTCTTTATAGTCACGAATAGGGTTCTGCCAGTGGAAAGGATCGTGGTTATGATCATTACCTTGATATAACTTCTGGAAACAATTTTACTTTCGATCCTTACACACCCAATTATGCCTTTGCTGCAAATGGGGAAAGCCAAAACTCTGACAATATGTCCATTGAAATGAATGACTTACAGATTTTTGAACCCACTGATCTGGAAGAAAGGGATATTTTACATTAGCTGACACTTTTTAGTGTTAGAGCAAGTAAATTTTACAAAAGGACTGGTAGGAAGTTTCCTGGATTGCGTGGGGGGTTAAAAGTGGGATTGGATAAATCAAAATTAACAATAGGTTAGGACACTTTGCCAAGGAATGCAGATCTCAAACTGCTGGTCCAATTGTGACTCATCCAGGCCCTAGACCTCAAAGTACTGCTCATTATTCCCATTATACCCCTGCACCGCAAATGTAAAACACTGCACACTTTGCACATCCTACTACTATAGTTCCTGTCCATTATATCCAAACACTGCTCCATAGATTCAATATGTTCAAGCACCACCTCAAGTGCATGTGCAACAAGCTCCACATGTCACTCAAACTACTCAAACCTTGCTCCGGCAAGGGTTAACCAACAGAGCTTCTTTACATATGGCTTTGTTGACTGGAGTAGTTTGCCTGAGGATTTAACAGATGAAAACTTTGCTCTAATGACTAAAAATGATTTTGAAAATAAAAATATTTGTTTAATGGCCTTAGAGACATAGGTGATGAGTCTGAGGAACAAGTGTCAAATTGATGAGGTTCAAAGTTGTGATGAAGCAGTGGTTACATCAGTGGTTCACAAAACACTGTTGATGAAGAAAAGACCTCTCTATCTGATCCATGGGATACAAAGGTGTGTGAAGAAGACTGTGATTGTGCTCTTATGGCTGCTTCCAAGGTATCACCTTAGATCCTTAAGGATCTCTGTTCAGAAAAATGTATAATAACTTTTGCTAACATTAAACAGGTGAATGAAAACCTTAGGAACAAAATCTTAGAAGATTAACTCAATTTTGAAAAACTTATCAAAGAGTTAAAAACAAAATTGGTCTCACAAAAGATTCTGAGATAAGTAGCCTAAAGCATGAAGCTAGCATAACCAAGGACCAACTCCAAAATGGTAGACAAATACCAAGTTTGCAAAAAGGAGTTAGAAACTACCCAGATCACATGTGAAAAATGGGTAGAATCTTCCAAAGGTTTTGAAATTATGCTAGACAAACAAATCAAGAGTAACATAACTTGGTATTGGTTTTCAAAATGAAGAACAAGCCACTGAGAATGTTGCAAAAATTGATTATGAAAATGTTGAAGTTGTTCCTAAAAATTTGGCTGGAAATGAGGTAAAAATCACTAATAAAAATGGTAATGAAAATTATCTGGAAAAACATGAGGGGTCCTCAACTTTTAAGGAAATTGAGAAATACCAATTAAAACCCACATGGTCAGATGAATGTGATATTCTAGAAAATATCAAGCCAATGGACTTCTCAACCATTGATGGTGTCAAGGCACCAAAGGCTAGAATCATTCCCATCAAAGATCTTCCAGCAGAGGTTACAACATCTTCTAACAAGAAATCAGATAAAAAGAAAACGGAAAAGATCAAACATCTGTTCTGTGAATTTTGCAACAAAAGAAATCATGTAACTGAAAACTGTTTCTTTTAAAAGCTTATACATAAACATAACACATGTGATCCCAAATGATTCAAAATGCTTTGTCTGTGGTAAAACAAATCATCTAACTCATAAGTAGTGCTTATCTTCAAACCTATGATCAAAAGGTAAAAGAGATTAAAGCAAAAGCTCTTGAGAGAGAAAGTTCAAGCCTGATAGAATAAATCTAAGCAGACCTTAGAACTTGTTGAAACATCTGTCACAAAATCATTGAGCAAAACCTCTGCTCCTAGAGAGGTACAAGTGACAGATGCTCCACCTGCAAACAAGTACCCAAGAGGACATGGACAACCTGTTTATCAAAAGGTTCATATGAGCTATGAAGGTTACAAAAAACTTTCAAAGCCCAAATTGAACATATATCCTCATGGTTCAGAAATGGTTTCACAATAGTGGATACAAAGTAAAACTCAAACCACTGACTATGTTCCTGGATTTGAGAGTGGATACTCTGTGACCCCATCCAAAGCCATTCTGGCTTTGGAGTCTCATCTAAACTAATTGTTTACTTATGTGCAGGGAGCTTCTACTTGCCTTGATAGTTTATTATATGTAGATAGCGGAGACTCCAGGCACATGACATGATGTAGAGCCCTTCTCAAAGATTTCTTGGCTCATGGAGGGGATGATATTTCCTTTGGTAACAATTCAAAGGGGAAGGTGCTGGGGTCAGGGTGTGTTCAGGTTGGGAATCTAAAATTTGAAAATGTTAACTTAATTGACAATCTAAAATTCAATCTTCTGAGTGTCTCACAAATGAGTGACAAAGGATATGGATCCTTCTTTACTAAGAAAACATGTCAAATTGTAGGACCAGAGGTTGTTAAAAAGATTGATCAAATCATTTGCTGAAAGCAAAGCACAACTTGTTGCTCATTAGGAGTGGCAATGTGTATGTGGTTGATATGTTGAAAGATAACCCTATGTCTAATGCATGCCTGTTCTCAGTTGCTTCCAGCAAAGAGACAGAGTTATGGCATAGGAGACTTGGGCACACAAATCTTAAAAAAATCACCACTCTCTTTAAACAATGTCTTGTAGGGGTTTACCACAAAAGCAATTTACTTGTGAAGAACATTGTGTTTCCTGTCTAAAAGGTAAACAACATAAAAGTTCTTACAAGTTAATTGAAGAGTCCAAAACAACCCAAAGCTTGCAATTGTTGCACATGGATTTGATTGGCCCTGTAAAAATCATGAGTTTAATGAAGAAAAGATTTTGTTTAGTCATTGTTGATGATTTTTCAAGGTTTACATGGACCTTCTTTTTACACTCCAAGGATGAAACTGTTGGTATATTGCAAAATTTTGTCAAACAAGTTGAAAAGCAATATGACTTTCCAGTAAAAATCTTTAGAAGTGACAATGGGACAGAGTTTAGAAACAAGGAGTTGGATGCCTTTTGTGAGTCAAAAGGGATTGCTAGGTAATTTAGTGTCCCAAGGACTCCAGAACAAAATGGGGTGGTTGAAAGGAAAAATAGGACTTTAGTTGAATCTGCAAGAACCATGCTAGCAGACTCTGGTTTACCCTTGTCTTTTTGGGCAGAGGCTGTAAATACTGCTTGCTATATTCAGAAAGAGCTTTGATTAACCCAGGCATCCAAAGACTTCCTATGAATTTGCTTTATAAGATCAAACCTCTGATCTCATATTTCAAAGTCTTTGGTTGTCCATGCTTCATTTTGAACTTAAAAGATTCTATCTCTAAGTTTGCAGCAAAAGTTGACTGTGGTTATTTCTGGGATATTCAACCACTGCCAAAGCCTACAAAGTTTTTAAATCCAGGACCAAGTATGTTGAAGAAACTTTAAATGTGAAGTTCAATGATCTTTATCTTTGAAAATCCCAGCAAATCCTGCTGAATTGTTTAATTTAGATCAATTTACATTTGAAGATGTGTCTGTCAAGACTAATCATGCAGGTACACCACAATCATCAACACAAGAGTAAGAATATGATTCCATACTTCCAAATTTCAAGATCAGTTCTTCAAGCAGAGGACAGATGTTAGTAACAATGGTGAAAAGGGTCTGTCGGTTCAACAGTGGTTAATACTCAAACCTCTGCCTGCTCACAAAATCAAATCACTGTTGATAAAAATCTATCCGATATGGATAAAAATCAACAAACATTCACAACCATACCACCCATACCTCCACCTCCATTCCAATCAGAGGCTAGGACCTTCAAATTCACCAGCAGATGATAGCTCAGATGATACACATCTGCAGTCTTCACCTCAGAATGCAATTGTTCCATATCAAGGTGATTTGATTTTCCTCAAAATCCATCCATTGGATCAAGTTAATTGCAAAATAAATGAGGGAATGCTCACAAGAAGCCAATCCCAAAACATTTTCCTTTTTGCTGGCTTTCTATCACTCACAACCTGTCAAGTACCAAGAGGCACTAAAAGACAATAGTTGGGTAGAAGCTATGCAAGAGGAGCTCCTGCAGTTTTAAAAGACAACAAGTTTGGGAACTTGTACCACTGCCAAAGGATGTAAGTCCATTGGCACAAAGTGGGTCTTCAAGAACAAAACAGATGAAAGGGGTATTGTTGTCAAGAACAAAGCAAGGCTCGTGGTTCAAGGCTATAGACAGGAAGAAGGTATTGACTATAATGAAACATTTGCTCCTGTAGCAAGGTTAGAAGCCATCAGACTGTTCTTAGCTTTTGCTGCTAACCACAACATCAAAGTGTTTCAAAGGACATCAAAAGTGCATTCCTGTATGGAAAGATCAAGGAAGAAGTGTATGTGAGTCAACCTCCTGGATTTGAAGATGCATTTCATCCTGATCATGTTTACAGGTTAAACAAAGCATTGTATGGTCTTAAACAAGCACCAAAAGCCTGGTATGAAACTCTATCCACTTTTCTCTTATCCATAGGTTTCTCAAGAGGTAAAATTGATAAAACCTTGTTTTTAAAATGGAAAGGAAAAGATTTGATGCTTGTCCAAATTTATGTGGATGACATCATTTTTGGAATCCACATGCACTGCCATGTGTGAAGAGTTCAGAAAACTCATGGCAGCAGAGTTTGAAATGAGTGCAATGAGTGAGTTACAATGTTTTCTTGGTTTACAAGTTAAACAAATGCACAATGGCTCTTTCATTCATCAAAATAAGTATGTGAAAGAACTGCTTAACAAATTTGATATGAATGATTGTAAAGCTTGTAGCACACCCATGGCAACCTCAAAGCTGGTTACCGTTGTTGATAAAGATGACTTGGTTGATCAAACTCTTTATACAAGTATGATTGGGTCTTTATTGTACCTAATGCTTCTAGGCCAGATATCATGTTTGCAACACGTGTTTGTACAGATCCCAGTCAGCACCTAGAAAGTCTGATCTTATTGTTGTAAAAAGGATATTCAGATACATAAAAGGTTCTCCCACACTTGGTATCTGGTATCCAGCTAATGGAAACATTGAGCTTTCAGGTTACTCAGACAGTGTGATTTGCTGGGTGTAAAACAACAAGGAAGTCCACATTAGGAGGAGTCCAATTCCTAGGAGATTATCTAGTGTCTTGGCAAAGCAAAAAGAAAGTTGCAATTTCCACATCCACTGCTGAAGCTGAATACATTGCTGCTGCAAGTTGCACTGCTCAAATCTTGTGGCTTCAAAATCAACTTTTGGATTTTGTGTAATTTAAAGACTCCACTCAAGATTGATAGTTAAGCAGCTGAAAACATCACTAAAAATCTTGTGTCTCATTCTACCACCAAACACATTGACATCAGACATCACTTTGTGAGGGATTTCTATGAAAAAGGTTTGATTTCTTTAAACATGTCCATTAAGGATCAGCTGGCAGATGTTCTAACAAAAGCTTTGGATACATCTACCTTTGAAAGCTTGATCTCTTGGATTTGAATGCTAAACATGGATTAAAAACAGTTTTCTGGTGATCCATGTGTAAATAGCATCAAAATGTTTTCAGAAAATCAAAATTCCATCCTTAAAAATAGTTTAAAATTGAATTTTCCAATAAATCCTTAAAGTCTGCTCAAACCACTGATAGCATTAAAACACTGTTCGTTTAGAAAACTCTATCCACTGTCAAAGTGTATCCTCTGATAGTATTAAAACACTGTTCACAATCCATTGCCCATTACTCTCAAACAGTGCTTTTCAAACAGCTGTCTTCCATTTTCAAACAGAGGATACACGTGGTCAGACGTTATTCGTCAGTCAATTGCATCAGATGCCACGTCATCATCACTTTTTCAAAAACTCCTATAAAACCCTGTTCTATCCATAACAGAGGTTCCATTTTATCGTGTTGAATTCAAAATTCTCAAAACTCCTCATAACTACACAATAATCTTTGAAGCAACCGATTCTAACACCAGATATCATCCGATGATTAACATCTTAAAAGAATCAAAATTTAAGCACATGTTGACCGTCAAAGCCCCAATTTATCAAGAAGCACAACGGCAATTTTGGGCAAATGCAGAAGTTCATTCTTAGAAAGGTGTTCCTTATGCCATCTTATCCAAAGTGGGAAAAACACTGATGCTTATCAGCCCTCAATCAATCTGGCAAGTGTTCGAATTAAATGATATGGTACATCCTATGTCGTTTCCTATCAACGAGATGCATGCGAATTTCTGGAAAGAGGTTATATTGGGCAATTTAAAGGTATGACAATCTTCAAACCCAATTTTCCTGCTGAGATGAGATTTTTCTTCCACAAACTTTTAACTTGTCTCTCAGCAAAGACCACAACTTTTATTGAAATTCCATTGAACATCCAGTATCTGGGCTGTGCTATTTTAACTGGATCAGATTCTAACCTTTCCCAGATATTGTTGAATGTCTTGTGGCAAATTTTAATAATATTGTTAAAAGAAAAGCTTTCCTGATGCATCCATGTTTCTTGAGTGTTTATCTTGATAGTCAGTTACCTGATGATGATGTTAAACAAGGTGTTGTTACAAAACCAGGCGGCCTAACTCATGAAACTTTTACAAGAATAACAAATTAGGATAAAGTTTCAAAAACACAAGTAGAGGAGGAAGAGCAAGCTTTACAAGAACAAAATGTTCAATCTCAACCTCCTGCTACTGAGCCCACTGCTCCTGGTGATCAGGGCACTACAACCACTACCTGAAACCCACACCAGCCATCTCCAAAAAGAAACCCAAGAAAATTACCACAAAGCCACCAAACCCAAAAAGGGCCCTCTGGAAAATGAGATCCTAAAGGTTAACCATATGATCACAAAATCACAAGTAAAACACTGCTGCTACTTCTTCACACAGGTTAGAATCTCAACCCGGCTTTGAAACTCCTCTTCTTCCCCACAAAAGGAAAATGTTGTAAACATAGGGACACCAAATTATGAAGTTCTAGGACCACTTGATTCCATCTTCCACAACCCATCTCCCAGGGCAATGTCTCTTTCTGCACCACACCCTTCACCAACAAAAACACTACCACCTGCTATATTGCCTTTGCTGAATGCAATTGAATTAGAACAGACATTAACCAGTTCTTCTCAAAACTTGTTAATGAGGATATACTTCAGAATGTGACTGGGTTTGATTCTTTTTTCTTTGCTAGCCCATCAGCAACTGAAGAAGATACATCCCTTGGGTTACATATAAACTTTGGTGATAGTTCATCAAGAGCAGCCACTACAATTGCCAAACTCCCAAGTTTGCAGTTGGACAGTGGTTACATTCCTAAGACTCAGTTGAAGGCAACCACTGTTGAGGCTCCTAAGGTAACCTCTGTTAATGTGGGAAGTCCCCAGTACCAAGAACAAGGGGCATCTACGTTTGAAACAAGGATTGAAACCCCTGTTTATGATGACTTAGATAAAACTACCACATCTAGTAGGAGTTAAGATGATCCTATTAAGTTAGGTGATGAGCTAAAATACAAAGATTTGACGGAAAGAGTAACAAAAATTGAATCTTCTGTGGATGAAACTAAAAAATCTACTGAAGCAGATGTTAGCTACAAAGAGCCAATCCTCTGTCATAACCACTGCTGAGCTGCAACAAGCCTTAAACCCGCTGTTTCAACAACAACAACACTATGCTGATCTTCAACATAAACATCATATGCAAGAAATTATAAACATGGTTGATGCACGTTACAAGGATACATCTGCAGACATTAAGGCACTCAAAGCTCATATTCTCCACACCACTGGCACTGCTCCTCCTAATGTCATTTTTGTTGACAATGATGATGCCAAAAGAGGGGAGAAGTGATACTTAAGACAAACAAACTTTCAAGGCCAACAATGGTTATCCCAAAGCCTGATGGTTCAAAGAAGGTAGATGAAACAGAAAACATCTTGGCAAGGGAAAAGGAGAAAAACAAGGAAATGGTAAGGGATGAGAGCAGAGCTCTGGTTGAGCAAATGTTGCTCTGCAAAAAGCAAAAGAAGAGGTTGGTACTTCAACAAAGAAGATTCCTGTGAGAAAAACAAGGCAACCAGCATCCGCACCTTCTAAGTCTAAGCCTGTTGCTAATCCAACCACAACCTCTGCTCCCTCAAAATCTCTTGCACTCTCTACAAAATCCAAACTACTACACACCAACAGAAACATCTGTTGTGACAACATCTATTGTCACAACAGAGGTTATAACAAATGTTAACCCATCCACTGCCATGATCATTTTTCCAACATCCACCCAATCTCTACCAACACCCACAAGAATTCCTCAGCCACAATCACCCAACATCAGTTTCAAAAGAAGGAGAATCACAAATGTAGTACATGATGACAAGATCATCCCTTCTCCATTACCTTTGTCATCACAACCACTGACCACCACAATAGTGGTTAAACCTCCTTCTTCTCAGATTACCTTATTGCCTCTTACCAATAAATTCCCACTAGACTTACATGCTGTCAGAGAAGAGATCAAATCCTTCTTTTCAAAAGAAGATCCGGACAAAAGGGAATTTCTATCTCTAGAAGGATATCCCAAGCCAAGAAACTTGGATGATTACTTGAAGGTGAAAGCAAAACAAGCAGAGGCCAAAAAGGGACCCCAGGGAAAGTCTGACAGAGAAATATAGAACTACTTGGAGTTCCAACTGAGCAAAGTTAAAAGTCCAGAAGATTTTGCAAGAGGTTTGAGCAAACAACTGTCAGAGAGAGTTGATAAAAGCCTTAAAGATGATTACATTGATCACATCATGACAAATAAGCAATACAAGGCAATAAGGGCACAATATAAAGACTGGACTGTGAGTGAGTTGGAAGAAGAGGAGCAAAGAAAGCAAGAAATGTTGAAAGATCCTCTCAAGAAGCCCACTCCTCAAGATTGGAACAAATACAAGAAAAATGAACCTGAAAAGACTTTGAAGTTAAGGAGAATGAAGGAAGAGTTAATTGCTGCAAATTATGGGTCAAAGAACCAAATCATAAGGTGGTCAGAGGTTAAGGTGATTGACACATATAGAAGGCTTGAACAAAAAATGAAAAACTGATCCAACATTGCCAAAGAAGCCTATATATGCAACAGAGGGTATAGCTCATCAGACCCAACTTTCTACAAAACCATCTGAAACATATGCTCTAACCATCCATGCCTTAAACCAAAGAAAAAGGTAGAGAGGTGTCCAAAGAAGATGAAAGAAAGTATGAGCATGACCTCATTAAACAAGGGATCATGAACCAGATCCATTTCCACACTGATGATGCAAGCAATGTGTTAAGAGAGACATTATACAAGATTGCTCATCAACTACAACCATCACCATCAACAATAAGCCATCCTAGAAAACCATCTGACCCAAAAATTCTAAAATAGAAAGTTGATAAATATGAATTGACTCTCCTCAAGTCAGATGGTAAAGCTCTCAGGATAAGCATGGAGGATGCATATGGGTTAAATGCAGATGACCTTCAAGATCTTTTGAATTTGGAGCTTGAAAAGGATGAGGAGGATGATGAGTCTCTCAACTTTGAACTACAGTTCAAAGGGCAAATTAGAGAACTCCTGTTGAGGAATAAAGACAAAAAATAAATGTGTTTTGGCATCATCTGTTCCAGGGGAGATTGTTGGGATTGAACCCTTTACAAAGGAACAGATGATGCAGAGCTAAATACACTATCAGAGTTTTGGTTCAACTATCAGAGTTTACAACCGCTGATCGACTAAAACTCTGCCTTCCAAAGATCTGCCATTCTATCATCTGCTACTGCAATTTACCAAAGTCTGAAAGAAGATAAGAAGCAGAGGATAGTCATCAGTGTTTTACTTTTGTTAGTATAATAGTCAATGTAACAGTGCTTTGCACTATCAGAGTTTAGTTAACAGTGATTAAGTTAGTTAGTTGTTTGTTAAATGTCACTTTCAACCCTGACGTCATCAAAGATGCTCAGAGGTTAGGAAGTTGATATAAATAGGTGATCGAATGTAACAGTATTTTCTATCTATTATAAGATCATTCACCAGTCTATCTTCTTTGCATTTTCTGTACTTTCAAATGATTATCATTGGGCTAAGGGGGATTTTGTAATTCACATGCAAATACTACAAATAGTTTGAAGCATGATGATGAAAACAAACGACCATCAATTGTGATAAAAGTTTCCCATTCATTCCGCTGGATTAAAACCTGTTTTATCATTCATATTGCCATACTTGAAACAAAAATCAAAATTGGTTCAAACTTAGATCCTAACAGTATGCTAAAGAAATGCAGTGTTAAAATTTTTAAACAAATATCACTGAGGTTGTTCCGGTAGGCTTCACACATTCAGTAGATTGTTCCAGAGATATAAACATAAAGAAAACTTCTTATTAGTGGGTTAACATCTCTCGGATATATGGTCTTGGTACACTGAAATTTCATTTGAGAGATTGCCTGATTCTGAGATAATAGGTCTTTATAAATGATTGATATCTAGGGTATTATACAAGTTCTTCTGATTTTGCGAAAACAATAGCCTAGAACTTGTAGAATACTTTTGCTTATAAACCCTAAAACTGCATATAATTGAAAGTATCGAAAGATCTAACAATTGCAGTACAAAAGATTCCAAATTGGAACACCACTTTTAAAGTCGAGCCTTCATCTCTTTGTCAGTACGGTGGTACTAACCTGAGCTCTCAAGGTCTCGTACAACCCAGATACAGATATCAGTTAGCTATATTCACATGTAAGATGAAATCTAGGGAATCTTAATACAGGAGTATATTCTGAGGTAGAAAACACTTTTTAGTCAAGGTCTTAAATTACCTAACGTATCTTGGAACAATTGAGAAATGTGTAGAGGTTTAAGTAGATCAGTATACTAACAATCCAGGTGAATCTGTTTAAAACTTAAAGTCAAAATCAAGGTCAACGGTACTAGTGATTTGTCTCAAAAACTGATACGATCCTCTGACACAAACTCACAAAAATATGTCGGTAATATGTTTGTACATAGTTTATTACATTTTATTTCAGAAAACCCAAAAAGATTTTCAGTGTGTTTTGACATAATCTTTGGAAAAGACAAAAACATTTTATTTCTATCTTAGTTTCGATTACCGATGATGGAAAGCAGATCTTCAAAATCCAGAGATGCTGAATGCTGAGAAAATCGAAGGACAATGGGTTGGGAAGTGATAAATGTTTTTGAAAAGATTAAAAATTCATTAATTTAGAACTTTACATTGCCGAAAAACATCAGTTTGTTCAAAAAAGTGTTCAACCAAGGTCATTAACTTGGACTTGGTAGATAAATCGGATAACCAGGGTCATTAACGTTTGAAAAATAATGGCACACCTCGTATGAGGAGGCTCACACCGCACAAAGAAAATCACACTCCTTACGGAGTGACACAAGCCTCGTACAGAGTGTCACAGCCTATATAAAGTAACAACTCGCACGAGTTGCTCATTTGTGTTTGTGCGATCTGAGATTTCTCTCTGGTGTGATTTGTTCATATTGAGCACTAATCAACAAAGTGCTGCAAAAAATTACTTTAGGGAGGTTGATTAGCACACCTCTTTCAATTAGAAAATATTAGAACATGTTAACCGTCGAATTTGAAGTGTCGAACCTAAAAACTTAGATCTAGGAAGATTGGACCGGTACAATTCGAAATTGAACATATGTTCATTAATATCGGCGTTTATAGGATCTAATGAAACCATCAATTGCATAAAAATATAAATTTTTGATGAAGTGTTCTTGACAGTTGTTTATGTGCGAGGGGACACCTCGTATGAGGTGGAGATGTACACCTCTACGGAGTGTAACATTATAAGTTGTTTAAAAATGTCCAACTCGTACGGAGTGGTCCTGAAGTTTATATGGGTTATGTTTAAATGACCAAATCGTACGGAGTGCCTTTGTTAAAAGTTGTTATTATGAGACACAACTCGTACGGGGTGTTTATAATTTTTTGCAAATTTTGTCAAAATGTTCTAAGTGTCGATTATGATGTGTTGAGCAGGAAAAGAAGACTTCCTTTTCGCCGATTCACAATATATCCAGCTTGATCGATAAGGAAATTGCATAAAAAAAACCGTTTAAACAGTATTGGAGTTTATGGGAAGAATTCGAGTTACAAAGGCGTTGACACATAAGCATAGTGTACACAAATCTCAAGTCGAATATTTTTGGAATGCTGCGAGATATGACGAAGAACAAAAAGCTATATTCTCAGCAGTAAAGATTGATGATAAAGACTTTGAAGTCAAAATTACTAAAGCTAATATTCGTAGAGTGTTGGAGTTCAAAGATAATAAAACAGACCCAATAGGATATCTGGAACATATGGTGAAAGGTTGCTTTTATCTAATGGGTAATAGAGGGTATGTTAACGCAACAACTTTCAAGAAGGCGAATCTTGGTCGTCCTTACAAGTTTTTTGTTCATTCTATGATTCAAGCACTAAGCCACATGACGGTTTCGATGATGTAGTTCATTACCAGATGTGCATGGTTATTGCACAGGTACTAAATCTGCCATACAACTTTTCACGAGTTATCTTTGAGCACATGGCAAAGAACACAGGCAAAGAGAAGTTTATACAATATCCACGTGTCATCCAGATGTTATTAGACGATCAATTTCTGAATCTAAAGAAGGACAAAGATGATGTATTAAAGTTAGATCATATGGATGTTGATACGTTATTAAGGATGAATTTATACCTGAAGCAAGATACTGATCGCGAGCTAAAGCAGTATTCGGTGCTATTAAAGATAAAAACTATGTTGCACTAGAAAAGGGTAAATGGATGTAAAGATTCTAGTATGAGAAGAGAAGAATTGAAATGTTTAGAAGATTTCGTTGAAAAGAGATGCAGGTGGTATGAGAAAGAAGAAGTTGAAAAGAAGAAAAGAAAGCGAACACCAAAGAAGAAACAAACATCTGGAGCGTCATTGACTACTTGACGAAGAAAGAAATTACTGTTCGAACATTGTTAGTTGATGAACCTGAAGATCAACCGAAGTTAATGTTGAAGTTCAGACATAAGCTAATATAGAGCAAAATGTTGAAATAGAAGAGAAGAGTGATGATGAAGTTATTTCTGCAACTTCAGATAATGAAAAACAAACTGTTGGTGATGAAAATGAAGACTCTGAAGATTCTTTAGAAAAGCAACAGAAAGAATTCGAACAATAACATAAAGAACAAGAGGCTTAGAAGAAAAGAGGTGAAGTGATGATATATGTGTTCTGTCAGAACATGAATCTGAAGAAGAAAGGCCATAGAAAAAAACTCGTAAGAGTGAAGAGCAAAACAGTAGTTCAAAGTAAACTACTGGGTCTCCTGGAATTAAAGCAAGATGAAAGTATTTGAAACAGAAGACTCCAGCAATAGATGAAGTTGAACCAACACCGAGCTCTCCAGGTCATATCTCTCCAGTTCATACTACATCACCACCATCACCAATACGTGAAACATCATCTATTCAACCACCACCATAATCACCAATACATCCAACATCATCTACACCACAACAACCACCCAATTCACCACAACAAACATCACAACCACAAACAACACCAAAACAACCACAACTCAACACGTCAATGTTCAACACCTCGTTCTGAACTGGGAGTATCTTTTGCTGACAGATTTCCTGAAGTTGAAGATTTACGATTTAATGAAGCTTTTGATGCAGACATGTTTAATGATGTAAAAGCTGAGAATTTGAAAGTCGAATTAAAAACTTAGAAGAAAAGAACAAAGCGCTTGAAGAAGAAAATGCAGTTATGGATGGATGGATGAAGTTCATAGAGAATGATCATGAATACATGAAAGCAGTGATCGGGAGTTTAGTGGTTGATAATGAAAGGTTAAGGAAGGTAGTGAATGATTTGGAAGATGAAAGGTGCCTGAAGCAACAAAAGATTTGATATGCTTCAGAATGTGCTTGCCAATAATCTCGGTATTGCTTTTGCAACTGAATATGATAGATTGGAAGTTCAAGAGACAAGACAACGAGCAGCTCAATGTCAAAGAAAAGCTGAAGAAGATGTTGCTGCGTTAGGAAATGGTAAAGAGGTAGTTGAAGGTATTGTTGAGCCTGTAACTGTTGAACTTACGCAACAGTTGAATCTAAGCTAGGAACAAGTTCGAGTGCTGAAGGATCTACAGTAGGATTTTTATAGTTGGTAGTATTGTTGATGTTTCTGATAATTTGTTGAAACAAAAGATTGAAGAATGAAAGTTAGAATTGAAGAAAAAGAGAGTAGAAGCTGAGGCTGAAACTGAGATTGATGATGAGAATGAGAAAGATGATAACGATAAAGATGATACATAGAAGAAGGATGATAAGAAAGAAGATGACAAAAAGAAAGATGATGATGATAATCAGGGGGAACATGGGTGACTGTGGAAATGCAAAGATAAATGAATCATTTGATTATGATGCTTTCCTTAATGATTCAGCAAATTAGAGTGATGAAGTTCAGGGAAAGGGGGAGCAGAAAGAACTAACACATACAAAGATCTATCAGGAATCTTCACAGCTACTCCGTCACGGCTGTTCCTGATGGTTAAAGCCTCGAGTTTTATACTTAGAGCACAATGTCAAAGAGATTGCTAAGATGCTGGGAGTTGATAATAGTTCATTTGAATTTGATTTCAAAGACGAGCTAAACAGTATCAGTGTGTCAGAGCCGAACGATTATGTGTACAAATGCATACCTGATGTAGATGATTATGAGAGAGTTATAGTTGCAGATTCATCCAACAATGAATGGCGATGAATACATTAAGTATTTAGGGGAAAACACTGATGAATTCCCTACTTTTGAAGAGATGTTTAATGAGAACACAGATGAACTATTGAAAAGAGAAGTAGAAGAAACAGTGAAAGAAGGTAGTGTACCTAAGTGCTTATCAAAAGAAGAATTTGCTGAAGCTAGAAAGTCTTGGTTTAGAGATCTCCCAAACGAACGAAAATTCAGACGACCATTGGCTTATTTTACTCGCGATAAAGACAAGTCTCTTGGAGATATTATTAGTGGGGATGGATTGAACAGTTGAACGTCTATGCCATAAAGGGGGAGTTTGGTGTGTAGCATTTCAAGTTTTTCAATGATATGAAGACGTTACCTTACTGGGATATTGAGGAGCTGGTACAGACAAAGACGATAAACCTCAAAATGAAGTTTAATGACCAACATTTGTGGAAAGTGTTAAGTATGAAGCGGACACATGGTTTTAACCGATGGAGCCTTTCATTCTGAAAAAGAAAATCAAGATAGATCCTGTTACGAAAGAGAAGGATGTTACTTTGATCATGAGAAGCCTCAGGTGATGAAAAATATGTCGTTGCCAAAAATAGAACAAGATTTTCATGAATTCTTTAATTGGTGGTAGTTGGATCCTAAAATATGTGAAGCAGTTATAGTGATGAGCGCTGATAGCACGTGGAAAATCACTAAAGAGTTAGATCCACAGATGATTGAACGACAAAGAATATGGGATTATGGAGGACAATCAGAATTCTAGACCCGATGTGGCTAGTGAATTGTTAAGAAAATGATATCAAGTGTTTATTCTATAACAAGATCGATTACGATGAAAAAGAGTAGATTCAAGCGATACAATTCCACGGAGTAGTTAATATTTGCTATGCTCATGGAATTAATTCTGGAAAGATGTGGAGCTCATCGTGGAAGGATCTGGAAAGAATTGGGTTTCTGAAGAAAGAGAAAGCTGATGCACGAATTGCTGAAAAGGTGAAAAGAGCTTCATGGAATAGATTCAAGTATGGAGATACTTATAATAGGCCTCCACCGACTGATCTAACACCATACCATCTGAAGAACGTCGGAAGCCTCTGAAGAATTTCTTTGGGCGTTAAAGTTTACAAGGCTAAAGCTTTTGAAGACAGACCAAAACTCTGAACATCCAAGGGGAGTTTGTTGATGCAGAATGTCTATTGTCTATGTCTTATGTCTAGTCGAGTCAATGTAATAGGGTTTTTGGATGTTAGACTTAATGTTATATGTGTTTGGGGAACACCTTGTACGAGTTGTAACCACCTCGTACGAAGTGACACTTCGTACGAGGTGTGGGTATCTTGGTGCGAGGTGTGTCTTTCTATAAATAGGTCTTAGGTTCGTTTCAATGTAACACTTTTGCGAGACAGGCGGCGAAGCTCTGTCGAATTTCAGGCAACTTGTAATTGTCAATCTATTGAATGAAATCATTGAATTAAATATATAAACGTGTTAATTGTCACTATTTCATAACAATTCCCGATTATGGACTAGAAACAAATTAGGTACCTTTGCTAAGGAGGAAAATGATCCTACAATGCCCAAATTCTTGACCTCGATGAGTTAAGAAACAACATTGGTGATGAGAGTCGTATAATGTTCCAGGCTACCAATCACCGGAACGGGTTAGTGTGCATTTAGATCATTCATGTGGTGATGGGAATTATGATAATAGAAATTTTAACGGGTTTGAAGATGACGGTTGGGGAGATTATCATAACAACTGAAACTTCTACAACGATGGAGATTTTGAAGATGAGGACATTGGGTATCAAATCGCCCACTTTGTGGATGATGTCAACAACTAGGGGTTTGGATGTCTATAATGATGGATATGGCAATAACCGTTACCACAACAAAATGTTGAAAGGAATCGGGTTGACGTTAACAACAATAACAACAATGTTAACCAAAATCGGATTCCCCAATTTGTGGGTGGGGGTAACTAAAGGGTAAATCGTGGGCGACCAATGCATCAAGAGGTCAATGATCCACCACCAAATCAACCACAACACCAAAATCAAGTTCAACAACCTATAGGCTTGATGGTCGGCTTAGACCATGATTTTGACAATAACTCGCCGATTGCTCCACTACCTCCGGGAAGACAATCCTTTGATTGCAAGTCGAATTACATCAACATCTTGTTGTACTTAAATGGGCTCTCGAAGGATGAACCGTACACGCATCTAGAGAATTTGCAGCTTGTGTAATACGATTGGGGGCACAAATTCTTCCAAGATGAGGTGAGATTGAGGCTTTTTTCAGTTTTCACTAAAAGAATAAAACCAAGCAATGGTTTTTGACATTGTCGGCTAATAATATTCGGGCTTGGGGAGAAATGCAACAAGTTTTCCAAGATAATACTATTCAACATCCAAGACCGATTATGCTAGGGATGAGATTCGGTCATTTTGCCAGTTAGCGAGTGAACCGTTGCATGAAGCTTTCACCCGGTTCAAGGAGTTGATAAGAAAATGCCTACATCATCAAATCGAGCGATGAGAGTTAGTAAAGTGCTTTGTGAAGGGATTGGAGATGGAGGAGTGGAAGTATCTTCAACCCACTAGTAATTGTACTTTGCTAAATAATCATGAAGACCATGATTGGGAATTTTTAGAGCGGATGAGCAAAAATTCCAAAGCCGTCGAGTCGGCCAACTAGGCAAGAAACATCCTATTTTAAGATCGCTTCCGGATCTCGATTCTAGTTGTAAGGATCGGATGCTACTGGAATGAGAATTAGCCCAAATAAAGAAGAAGGTTGTAGGGGCGATGCAATTTGCTGTGTGTGGAGAGTGTGGAGATATCGGTCACCGAACTGAGGAGTGCCAAGTGAAGATGGCACGAACCCACCGATGAGGTGAACCAAGTGTATGTAGACTAGAAACAATATGACATGAACTCCAACATGTATATCCCCGCTTTGATGAACCATCCTGATTGTAGGTATGGTAATGCCTCAAACCAAATGAACCTGAACTTTCAATCGGGTAACCAAGGTGGTTCATCGTACTAAAACTAACAAGGTGGTAACTAAGAGGGTTACCAACGAAACAATTACGACCAAGGGGTGGTAAACAAGGGTGTCAAAACCGTGACAACAATTATCAAATGGGTTACAACCACGGTGGTAATGGTAGTGGGTCGGCGAATAACCAAAGTGAAGGTGACGATCTAAGCGCGAAGATGGATTCTATGTTGAGAATGATGAACAAGACAAGAAAAGAGAACGAGGTGCGAGACAAGTCGCACGAGGCATTGGCGAGACAAGTAGGCCAACTATCCGAGGATGTGGCCCAGGTCAAGGGGAGTGGTGAAAAACTCCCATGTGATACCACCGTGAACCCAAAGCATCAAAGCTCAAGCACAAACAATATGAGGAACATGCATATTAGCATGGTAAGTTTTCTTTCCAATGATAAGTTGTAGTTTAGGAAGCATTGCACCATCACAGTTTGTTGATGGTGTAGTGAAATGTTTTGTGAACCGTGAACCCAAAGCATCAAGCTCAAGCACAAACAATTGAGTAACGTGCATTTAGCATGGTAAGTTTTCTTTCAAGAAAAAGTTTGTAGTTTAGGAAGCATTGCACCATCACAGTTTGTTGATGGTGTAGTGGAAGATGTTTTTGTGAAAATTGTTTAAGTAAAATTCATGCTAAAGTCAAGGATAAGGGTTTGGTGGTTAAGACCAACCCATATCCTTTGGCTTTACTAAACCCAAATAATGCATCAATGTTGTAAAAACAAGACACTCCATAGGACGAGAGGTGCGGAATTTAAACAAGCTAAAATAAATTTACAGTTATTTGGTAACATTAAAAAGGTCCCGACTCAAGTTGAGTATTCAAAAGAGTTAAGCATCAAGACAGGAAAAATAAGTTACCGTAAAAGTTTGGCTTGATTTCACATGTTAGTGTCGTTTTATCGAGTGTCCTTCCCCAAAAAAGTTCAAGATCTAGGAGACCCTCTAATTCTAATCTAAACGGGAAATTTAAAATTGCGAGGGCGCTCCTAGATCTTGGAGCGTGTGTGAGCAATTGCCTGGGAGTCTGTATGACCCATATGATTTTGGTCCTTTAAAGAAGCTTGACACACCAGTGGTGTTGGCTGATCAGACTCCCACACATCTAAGGTGGATGGGGAGGATGTGATTGTGAGGGTTGATGACTGCTGCTACCTAGTTGACTTTTTGGTAGTGGACTATGTTGGAAGTGTTGAAGTTACACAACCTATAGTCATACTGGGCAGGTCGTTCCTAGCAACTTCTAATGCTATAATAAATAGTGCAATTGGAACGGTAAGCTTGAAGTTTGGGATTCGAGATTTGATTTTGAATGTATTTCCCATGTTTACTAACCCATTAGGTGAGGATGAATGTCCTAAGGAGGACATCAATCCAAACAAAAAGAAATGTGCTATGTCAGTAGGATTGGAGAAGCAAAAAAGAAACCGGTCAAAAGAAGAGGTGAAAAAGTCACCTCAAGAGAAGTAGGAAGAAAAGAGTTTAAGGAGGTTTCGCCCATTCGGGAATAAATGGTATGAATCACCGTGGGTGATTAGGAAGAGTTCATGGGAGATAAGCACTTCGTTCGACCACCATGAGGTGGTATTTTTTGTTGTTGTAATTGTATGTTTTCCTTTCTTTTGTTTTTAGCTCTCTTTTATTTTATAGTTTTTTTTCTTCCTTTTTTATTTTGAATTTCTCTTCTCGCATTTTAATTTATTAGATAAATGAATGTTGTGGGTATGTTCCCTATATAACCCTCACGAGATGTACTCGTCCTCCCGAGCCATCGAAGGTTTAAGGGGCTTGCGTGCATACGCTATATGCCGCTATGATTCATACGGAAGTGAGTTGGGATTGTTGTTGTTGTAAATTATTTCCCGGAAAATTAAAGTTGACTATCAAATGGCTTGGTAAATCTTTCATGATATGGTAAAATTGGATAATCTAATGGGTTTTGATTCTTGTGAGAAGTTCGCTTCCACACGAGTATTGAGATTTGTGGGTACATCTATGTTCGTCATGGGACGACCGTTTGCATTGAACGACCGAAGAGCACATGAAGAATGAGCAAAACAAGGTGCATACTTTCATTTCTTTTCTTGACTTAGATTATTTATTTAGTGAATAAGTGGAGTGTAATTGTATAATTTTGACCAGGTGGAATTTTGGAAGAATAGTCGTGTCACATCCTTTGCGTTTTGAAAAGCCCCCATCCAAAATACTACATATTGAGGACGACATTTACTTCAAGTGTGGGGATGGGGAGAAAAAGTTTAAGATGTTTAACCATTCATTTAAACACTACACATTGAGGACAATGTTGAACTCAAGTATGGGGTTGGGGGATAATTTCGATTTTTTTCTTCAAAAATGTCCTTTATAAGCGTTTTAAATAAGCAAGATTAACTGAGTCAACGAGGGATTGCATGACCCATTTGGTCATTTGTCATGGTCAAGTTCCCAAAATTAGCATGATGGCTATTCAGTGTTTTTTTAGAAAATTTGCTGGTGGTTATTTGGGAATAGTCCGCCCAAGAAGTTAGTCTGTTATGCACATCACATATCATAACCATGGTTATGATATGTGATGTTGTGAGCCATTTTTACATGTTACATGTATATGTTTCTTTGTTTGAGTGGCCATTTAGGGAAGTAAACAAACTGAACGAACACGAACAAGGCCTTGTTCTTTTTCGTTCATTAAGGATATAATGTGTTCACAACAGTTCATGAACACTTACTGAACGAGATTTGTTGTTCGTATTCGTTCATTAAGGAAAGGAACGTGTTCATGAATGGTTTACGAACTTAAGCGAACATAAATAAAATCGGCGAACACGAAAGTGGCTATAGGTAAATGGTGAGAAGGAGCGGCAGCGCTAGACCTTGAAGCGCTAAACGTTGAACGAAGGTCGATAATATTTTTCGATGTGAATAATGAGAAGAGAATGAAACTGGAACGGTGCATGAAATAAGGTAGAGATAGAGTTTCCTATTTTATTTGTTCGAGTAATGAGATAGATAAAAAATAACGAATATAAAAGTTTAGATAAAATAAGTAAATGCTAGAAAATCTTTAATGAACAATATAAATAAACGAACATGAATGAATGCTCACGAACAGATTACTGAATGTTCACGAACACAATTGAACGAACAGACATTTGTTGTGTGTGTTCATTTAACTAACCAAATGGAATTTCTTGTAGATGTTCATTCATTAACTAAAAAAATGAACGTAAATGAACTTCCCGCCGAATGGTTTACAAATTATTCGTTGAACGTTCGGTTCGTTTACAAACCTAGTGCCATTGTTCATCTGTTGTAGATCTTGCAATTTTTGATGCGTTTAAGACCATAGACCAATTACGAGCACAAGAATAATAAAGTCATTAGGATAAACCTTTCATTTTATACAATTTTATATCTTATTGATGTGTACAAAATGCAACATATAAATTACATCAAATGAGGGTAAAACCAACCCTTTTTCTTAATGTTGGAAAAAGCACGTTTCTTTGTTCCTTTTGAATTTATAGGATCAAATGACTTAAAAGAACAAAAGAAGCAAATAAGCAGCCAAAACCAACATAAATACAAGAGGAAGGAATAACGTGACACGTCCGACCCCTCAGTAGCACCCCAAAATGCAAAGACAAGAAGACAGAAGTTGACCACGAGGCCCTGCTCACCAAATCAGGGTCGTGGTCAGCTTTAGATTTGCAGAATCTTGATAGTACAGCGAAGAGTTGACCACGGGTCCATGTCTAGAGGCCACGGGGGCGTGTGGGGGCCTCTGCTGACAGTTGCAATTAATGCAGACAGAGAATGAAATGGTCACGGGTTGTGCCAGTGGACACAAGGCCGAGGAGTCAGATCCAAGTGATTATATCTTGTCTATTTGTATTTCATTTTCATTTATCTTTTCATTTTTATATTTACTTTTATGTTTCAAAACTTTTATAAAAAATTTGGATCGACTAGACTTGACACTAAACCAGTATTAAAAGTTCTTCTTGGACGACCTCGTTAGCTTACCAAAACTATACTACGCTCGCGATGAGTGCACTTTTCCTAGTGTGTGTTTAGTGTTAGTACAATATCGTGTTTTATAAATTTAAAACTTGACTAATCGTAAAACGTACTTCAAATATTAATAAAATCATATCACGCTTGACACGCACCAAGTTTTTAGCGCCGTTGTCGGGGACACAAGGATTTTAAGAAAGTTTAAGATCTGCGGCCTAATTATTTTTAACATTTTTTGGATTTGTCTTAGTTTTTAGCAAATTCTGCACTTTCTATATAGTTCAGCATGGGTCACGCCCGATCAGACTCGGGGCCATGCCAGCCTCCTTACTGGCAGTTCTGTTTTCTGAGTTACAGAAGAGTGACCAAGGGTCATGGAGGTGCACCACTAAGCCGTGCCCAACTCCCCAGTAACTGGGATCCAGAAAACAATAAACAGTAACACTGACCACGGGCCGTGGTAGACTATCTTATCAACGTTTGTTTTTGTTTTGATCGTAGGTACTCAGAACTCATCACAGAGCCTGAAATCTCTATGCAGTGCATGAGCTCCAGTTCCGATACAGACATAAAAGAACCTCCAGACGAACCCGAACGCTTTCTGAGAAAAAGACTAAAAGCCAAGAATCAAGAGAAAGCTTCGAGACAGAAAATCCCAATGGCGGATCAACATACCCTAATGGATTACTTACGGCCCACGGTCAGTAATCTCGGAGCCGCTATCAATCCGCTAATTGTCGATGCTAACAACTTCGAGCTTCGACCACATTTGATAAAGATGCTCCAAAATTCTGCCACATTCCATGGTCTACCAGATGAAGATCCCCATTTACATATTACCAACTTTTTGGAAATATGTGACACTTTCCGGATCAACGGAGCATCAAACGACGCCATCCGATTCCGAATGTTCCCATTCTCACTAAAGGACCGAGCTAAGGCTTGGCTAAACACCCTCCCAAGTGGGTCGGAAACACTTGGGATGAACTTGCCCAAAAATTTCTATATAATTATTTCCCGCCCTCTAAAACCGCTAAATTAATTTCTGAAATAAACACTTATTCACAAGAGGACGTGGAATCTTTATATGAAACTTGGGAAAGGTTCAAGGAGCTATTGAGAAAATGTCCCCATCATGGTCTAGAAGTGTGGCAACAAGTATCCACTTTCTAAATGGATTGTTGCCACACACAAGGCAAACACTTGACTCAAGCTCCGGGGGTCTTCTAGGTAATAGACGCCCAACCGAAATCTATAATCAAATTGAGGAAATTTCTCAAAACAATTTTCAGTGGAACACCCACCGAGGTCCAAAATCCATTGCCTCGGGTGCCCACAAAGTAGACGAAAATACCTCCTTACAAGCCCAAATCGAGGCCTTATCATCAAAAATAAAAAAAACTAGAACTATCAAAAATTGCCTCGGTTGTGGCTTGTGAAGGGTGTGGTGGGCCACATGAAAATTGGAGTTGTATGAAAGAAATGGAAAATCAAACGGAAATGGTAAACTACAAAGACAATCGACCTAGACCATCGGGCCCCCCGACAGGAACCTACAACCAAGGATGGAGGAATCATCCTAACCTAGGTTGGAGGGAACCGGGAAATAGTAGTAACCAACAAAATCAAAATCAAAGACCTAACTTTCAACAACCACCAAGAAACAAATCACAAAATTTCACTCAACAACATGGGGACCGAGAGAGGCTTGAAGATCTCATCACTCGCTTCATCTTCGAAACCGACAAAAGGTACTCGAATCGGTTCCTACAAACATTGAAAAACAAATAAGCCAACTAGCCCAAAGTTTTTCTGAGAGACACAAGGCGTATTAGCTAGCAATACTGAAACCAATCAAAGGTGCAAGTAAACTTCATAACATTAAGAAACCATAAAGTACGTCCCGAGGAAAAACCACTACCCCCTAACTACAACACTCCACCCGAACAAACCACAACGTCACCTCCAACCCATCTAGACACAACACACCCCACAAAATCCTAAACCTACCAAAATCCGACGGTACCCTACGCCGGTCGTTTACTTCGCCAAAAGACCGGTGAGCAATTCACCAAGTTCATAAACCTACTAAAGCAATTGCATATCAATCTTCCATTTGTCGAAGTCCTTACTCAAATTCCAAAATACTCGAAATTCATGAGAGACTTCCTCACCCACAAAAGAAAGACTGAAACATTGCAACAAGTTAACTTATGTGAAGAGTGCTCCGCGGTACTCCTCAACAAACTCCCCCAAAAGAAAATCGACCCCGGAAGCTTCGCAATCCCTTGCTCCATCGGGGGATCACCCATACGAAATGCATTAGCTGACCTTGGGGCTAGCATCAATCTTATGCCCGCATCAATGTTTGACCGACTTAGGCTAGGAAAGCCAAGCCCCACAAAAATGAGCATTCAACTCGCCTATAGATCGGTTAAATACCCCCAAGGTGTCATCGAAAATCTCTTAGTGAAAGTCAGAGAATTTGTGTTTCGGCCGACTCTGTCATACTTTACATGGAAGAAGACACCAAAGTCCCCCTCATTCTAAGTAGTGCATTCCTCGCCATCGCTCGAGCCATGGTAGATATGAGTGACGGAAAATTAATGTTGAGGGTGGGAGACAAAGAGATGAAGTTCGGGGTAGGGAACAGAGTAGAGGACGACCCGGTCAACTACATGAATGTCATATACTCAAGCTTGGATGACGCTCTCTGCGGTGCAACACGGGATGTGAGATATCCAGCTCAGGTACATATGATTGGCTTTGGGTCTAGCCAAGGATCCTTATAAACGTGCTGCTAACACGGAGGCATTCCGCGAAACTATCCTTAGTATTAACTTAGTTTAACTTTCATGTTTTCTAGTCTAGTTTTACATTTCAGGAATAAATCACGCTCAAAAGACGAAAACTGCCAAAGGATCCTTATAAATCACCTTCCGACAAATTTTCCAACATTTCAGCATGTGCAGCACGAGGTCGTGCCCAACCCAACACGCCCCATGCCCGGAGGTCTGCAGAAAAATAGTTTGGTCAGGTAACTGACCACGGGCCATGCCTAGGAACATGCCCCGTGGTCAACCTTCTGTACAATTTTATTACTGGCAATCTGACCACGGGGCAGTTCCTGGACAACACGGGCCCATGGCAGATGCCTAGTAACATAAAATCTAGTTTTAACCTCCTTTTACAATTCGAATCAACTGAAAAACCTATTTTAGGACACATTGAGGACAATGTATAATTTAAGTGGGGGGGGGCTAAAACTTTGAATCTTGCAAGTCCTAATAATAAGCCTTACACAAAACTCGCATTGGAACCGCTAATCACCCAAAATATTTTTCAAAATTTTCATTTATTTTACTTGTCTTGGTTTAATTTGGGAATACCAAGTTCTAAAAAGTTATGTTTTTACAAATTTACAACCGATAGCGTCGTGATAGAAAAGAACCGATTAAGAAAATAATAAACAAGGCATGACAAATCCTTTTAAAATTTGATTGCATATACTAGTTCACACTATAAACTCATTCCCACAATAAGTAAGTTTTGAGCCTTTATCGAGCATACATACATACATCTTTAAACTAAATGCTCACTTTTTGTTTCTTGTGTGAATAGCCGCTTGGTTCTTACGACTCTAGAACTTGCCAAGACGATACATTCCCGGTCCTTATCAACTTAAACCCAAGTAAGTAAATGATGGAGGCATTAGGACTAACCCATGTTTATTCAAAACCATTATTTTTCCTCTTTTTTACTCCCCTACAAAAAAATCCCCTAGTTAACCCCTTTGGGCCTAAACCTTTTCATTTCAAAAACCGCAAAACAAACACCCATTACCCACCAAAACCTTTTTCGTTCAAACCCGTTTGTTTTAGTAAAAAGCTCGGTTATCTTGTGACATAAAAAAACCATAGTCCTTGCAATAACCAAACAAGTTCTTCAAAAATCTTGTTTGAATACGCTTAGTTCAAATAAATGTCACAAAAACAAATAGTTTTTACGACAACCACGCTTTTTACGCTTTTGCCATTTTACAACTACTAACCCAAAAACCACCTACCCTTAGCCCAAGCATAACTTTTCCCAAATTCCTCTTTATAGTCACAAAGGTTTATAGTTAAAAAGGAGGAGGTTTGATCGCTTGGCAAGCATATGGTAGAAGCAAGTTCCATGCCAGGATCGAGTGTTATCACAAAAATACATCTTGGGCCGAGTGTTGAGTGATCTCTTGTGAGGTATGTAAACTTGTATATAATTAAATAGAATTTTAAAAGGGCATGTTATGCCTAAAATAAATAATCTTTCTTAAAAATTGTTCTAAATAAATCATTACGAATATGATTGTAAATAAAATAGAAACAAAATTTAAATAATGATCTTAGATTCGCTGACACTCATGACAAGCCACAAAAACTTCTTCTCTACTTATTCCATTTGGGTGTGTAAGCCACATTTAAAGAGTTTTGTTTGAGGACAAGCAAAGATTCAAGTGTGGGGGTATTTGATGTGTACAAAATGCAACATATAAATTATATCAGATGAGGCTTAAAACCAACCTTTTTTGGTACAAATGTTGGAAAAAGTACGCTTCCTTGTTCCTTTGAATTTACAGGACCAAATGAGCTTAAAAGAACAAAAGAAGCAAATAACCAACCAAAACCAACATAATACAAGAGGAAGGAATAACGTGACAAGCCCGACCCTCAGCAGAACCCAAAATGCAAAGACAAGAAGACAGAAGCTGACCACAAGGCCGTGCCTAGCCAGGCATGGGCCGTGGTCAGACTGGCTCCTGCAGACAAGACAAAAGGAAGGTTCCACGGCTACCACGGGGCCGTGCTCACCAAACCAAGGTCGTGGTCAGATTTTATATTTGCAGAATCTTGATACTAGTGAAGAGGCGACCACAGGGCCGTGTCCAGAGGCCACGAGGGCGTGTGGGGCCCTCTACTCACAGCTTGCAATTAATGAAGAAAGAGAAGGAGATGGCCACGGGTTGTGCCCAGTGGTCACGGGGCGGTGGCGGGGCATGTTCTGACTATAAATAAGGGTGCTTGGTTTACTTCAAAGCCATCCCTTGGAAAACCACTTCTCTCTCACTTTGCCACCATTCCACCACCAATACAACACCAACACCCACTACCATCATCCATCTATCATCTTTAGAGTGTGTAGTAGTCTAGATGTATTTAGAATTACACATATTTTACGTATCGAATTTCTTACATTTTGTGTGGTTTGTTGATGTTTTCCCATATTTTGGTATTGATTTGTTAAATTATGGATTTGCAGGAAGTTATGAAAAACCTGTTCATTCCATGGTGAAAACGAAGAAAAGCGAATTGCAGGAAGAAGCACGGAAAGACGTGCCGGAAAAAGAAGAATTATAGGGAAAGTTGCTGCCCAGAAGGCCTTACGGACCGTAAGACCTTGCTTCTTATGGTTCGTAAGTAGGAAGGCGCGCAGATTTTTTTTAGGCGTACGGACGTAAGCCTTAAGGCCATACGGTCCGTAAGCATGTCAGTTTTCACAAAAAATGTATAAAAACATAGCAACGGATTAGGGTTTGATCATTCCGCCCACAATGACTTTGGAGCACTTTGGACGATTTTGGAGCATTGTGAAGGTGCTCATGAGCCTAGGAAGCATTCGGTTTGAGTTTGGAGCATTGCGGGTTCGTTAAACATAGTTTTTCGCATTCTTTTCGACTCGAATCATGTTTTCTTTTGTTTTCAGAATTGTTTTCAGTGATGTTATTGATTATTATGAGTAGCTAAACTTAATACTGCTTAGGTTGAGATAAACTAGATGTTTGTGACATTATTTTGACACGGTTTTGGTTATTTGATGTGATTTACATAACTTAATCTAGAGATTGTTCTTGATATTGATGTTTGAGTGTTGTGATTGATTGGTGATTGATAAATTCAGTGGTTTAGGCACGTAGAAATACAACTAGACTTAGGGTTTAATTCCAATCGGTTAATCTTATGGTTTTCAGTTTGAATATTGTGTTTAGAAATAAACCAAGTTAATCAATTGTTAAAATCAAAAACTAAAACTTGCATCCTCATCTAGTGACTGAAAGACGATTTAGGTGTGCTAAGTTATTAGCTAATCGTTGTTGGGTAGATTGGGTGATCGATAGCTCGGGCTCATTTATTTCATCGCGGTTAGGGTTTCCTAGGATTTCAATTCTCAAGGTTTGGTTTGCTTCACGAATAGAGGGTTTTTGGGGTAGTCCAGCTTTCATCACTTGATATTCCGGGATTTGGTATCGATAGGTTGAGCCGGTTCGTTCTAGCACTTCGTATTTCATCCATATCTTTCGGTTAATCATCTCTAGCGGGAGGTTATTCAGGTAGATTAGGATATTTAGCCATTCCGTAGTCAAGATAGTGTTGCATGATTCTAGGGATTCGATACCTAGGTAGTACCTTCTCATCATATTTGTCTTACGCCTAGCTCCCGAGTTTGTGTTTGTGTTGCATTGATTGTCTTGTTTGCAATTTTCTTAATTAATTAGGTTATTAGTTAAACATTGAAATCAAACCTAAAATTGACTTTGTATTCGATAGAGGTTTAGTATCTAAAGTTTGCGTATAGTGTCCACAGATTGATACTCGGTCTTGCTATCTACACTACACCGCGACCGGTACACTTGTCGATTGTGTGTGGTTTAGTTTGTGATTCCATTTTAAAACTTGTCTAATTTTTAATATACACATTTCACACATCAAGTTTTTGGCGCCGTTGCCGGGGACACTAGCACTTTAGAGAACGATCCGAGTCGTCTATTTTGTTGTTTACTTGCTTTCATAGATTTTCATTGCCTTTAGGTGGCTTTTGCTTGCAATTTGTGTCTTTAGGGTTAGATTGCTTTAGTATTTAGATTAGTTGTCTTACCCTTGTTATGCGCCATACTCGTTCATAGGGCCCACCTTCGTTTGCCTCTTCGTTTGAGACCTGAGCGAGATTTCCACGAGTGTCTTCGCACCATCCGAGCTAGTCAGGTACACATTCCATCTTCTGCTTTTACCAGGGTGACGCTGATGCCCCAGCTAGGAGAGTCATCGCTATGAGGCGACGCCCAAGCGCCGATTCCGACCGCCAGATTCATCATAGATGGTTAATACTACCATCCGGTTCCACGGGTTACCTTCTGAGGACCCGAATGTTCATCTTTCTCGATTCTCTGCTATCTGCGACACGTTTTAGGCGCAAGGCGTTAACTAGGACGTCTGCAAGCTGGCCTATTCCCATTCTCACTCGCCGACCGAGCCCATGCTTGTTGGAATCTCTTCTTGCGGGATCTATCACCACTTGGGCTGTGATGCAGGAAAAGTTTTTACGCAAATACTCTCCCCAAGCTAAAACCGCTCATCTGAGGAGCATGATCCAATAATTTCGTCAAAAGAAGGGAGAGTCTTTCTACGAGACATGGGAGCATTTAAGGAGTTGCTACTCAAATTTCCTCATCACGGATTCGAGAATTGGGCGTTAGTTGAGAAGTTCTATCATGGAGTGATGCCCACCATGAGGAATATGCTGAATACTACTGCTGGTGGAAATCTGAAGAACGCCAAAACACCATAGGAGTGCACTGATATGTTTGACGACATCGTGATGAGCTGCTATGAGTTTCCTGATTCTAGAGATTCGTCTACTACAGAAGGCGTGCATAAGGTTGATACTACCACTGTTGTGCAAGCTCAAGAGATGCCTTGACAAAGAAGGAGCAGTGTGCGAGATATGCATTGGGAGGCATGACATGGCCGCGTGTCCTATTGCCCATGCGGAGTCACCAAAGCAGGTAGAATTTGTGAGTAACTGCAATCAGAAGGTTTCGGGATGGTTACAATTCGAATTGGAAGAACCACCCGAACTTCAGTTGGAAGAATAGCAACCCACCGGGGTTCAGCCGCGTCAGAGTTTGTTTCAGGATGCAGGATCAGGAGGGAGTTCGGGTGAGAAGCGCCCGACACTGGAGGAGATGATGAGGCAGAACCAGGAGACGTTGGCGAAACAGACGCAGTTGCATACGCAGTTCATCACACATGAGGATACTCGACATTAGGAGACACAATCGAGGTTCATTGAGCACGAGACCTTCATAAAGAGTCAGAGCACAGCACTGCAGAATCTTGAGAAAACGGTAGGTTTGCTGGCCGATCAGCTGAACCAGAGGCCTCAGGGTGGTTCCCAAGTAGCACCATAGGAAATCGAATGCCACAGCTAAGGCGGTGACTACGAGGAGTGGCAGAGGAGCCGTTGAGATCGAGCCGGTAGTTGAGGATGAACCGGTCAATGAGGAGATTGAGATGGAGACAACAACTGGCGAAGTGCAACCTAGGCTGCGCCCAACAAGTACAGCACAGTCCAGCGGGTCTTCAGGGGAGAAGAAGGAGGCAGAGAAGGAGCCGATGAGGGTATACAAGCCAACGCCCCTTACCTAGGTAGGTTTGTGAAGGGTAAGGATAGAGAGCAGTACGGTAAGTTCCTCGAGATGTTGAAGAAGTTGAATGTGAACATTCCGTTCGTAGAGGCTCTATCAAAGATGCCGAAGTACGCAAAGTTTCTCGAGGATTTGCTCACGAATAAGAAGAAGTTGGAGGATCTTGCGACTGTTACATTGATGAGGAGTCTTCTGTCGTCTTGCAGAACAAGCTACCGAAGAAGATGTCTGATCCTAGTAGCTTCACGATTCCGTGTCTGATCGGAAATCTTACCGTCAGCAATGCGCTTGCTGATCTAGGAGCTAGCGTAAATCTTATGTCATATTCTATCTTTGCTAAGCTCAATCTAGGTGAGCCTGTCTCCTACGGCATGAGTCTTCAGTTGGCTGATCGATCAGTGAAGTTTCCGAGAGGGGTTGTAAAGAATATGCTGGTGAAGGTCGACACATTCGTATTTGCCAGTTGATTTCGTCATCCTTGACATAGACGAGGACTCTGAGGTCCCGCTAATTTTTGCCGTCCATTCCTTGCCACTGCACGAGCACTCATTGATGTGCACGACGACAAGTTGACTCTTCGAGTTGATGAGGATGAGGTCACATTCGACATTCAGCGTTCTTTGAGGCATACCCAACAGCATGATGACACTCTATACTTTATCGATACTCTTATGTCACATGTGGGTAGCCTCCTCAGCGAGATTTTCGGAAGAGATGCGTCTGATACGCAGGTTGTGAGTGTGGATGATCAGGGGAGTGGGGTCACTGAGTTTGATGTTGAGCAGGACCCTTTTCCGCAGGCTACCGAGCCTTCCCCTAGATTCAGGTGTTTGAGGTCATCGACGAGGAGGATATTCCGAAGAGAGAGACCGTCTGTTGAGGTATCCCCCGCCCCTGGAGTTGAAGGAGTTGTCGTCTCATCTGGCAGTACACATTTTTGGGTGAGGGATCTCAGTTACCCGTCATCAATTCTGCTGGATTTCTTGATGCATATGTATATTGCCTATGTCATCATACATCATTGAGTCTGTATTTAGGAGCATAAAGTTTAGTTTCGTATGTTGTAAGATTAATTCGTACGAAGTTGTAATTCGTACGAAGTACAAGTTAGTGCGAAGTGTGTGTATGAAACCTAATTCGTACGAACTTGTAATTCGTACGAAGTAGCACTTTGTACGAATTAGTAGTTTGGTGCGAACTAGGATGCCTATAAATAGGTCTTAGCTCACTTGAATGTAAAGTAGTCAGAGATCTTGCAACTTGGACGGCGGAGCTCTGTCCAACTGTTTCCAGGAACTCTGTAACGTTTGATAATCAATGAAACAGTGTTTAAATAGAAACAAACTTGTCTACAATGTCGCCTAAGCAAACGGATTCCGCACGTTTACGTTAGGTTTGCAAATTAGTAACTGAACAGATCCGGCAACGGGGCTATCAAGTGGTATCAGAGTAGGAGAGGACTAATTTGAAGACATTGGACTAAAAACATCTTATCTTCTACTCATTTCTTTCTATTTTTGACTTTTCTTAGACATTACACGGATCAAATAGATGATTTTCAAGTATAATACATAAAATCCATCATAGTAAAACCCTTGAAAAGATTAGAGCTAAAAACGATCAAAATCATGTCGAAAATTGCAAAAAACAACAAATTGTACACCTAACCCATACGAATTGCTAAACTGTAATTCGTACGAACTACACTTGTAATTCGTACAAACTAGCAAGACAAAATTAATCAATTTTCAACATCTAATTCGTACGAAGGCATGAAAATCCCGAAATAGGTCTTGGACATTTTACATCGTTGGATTCGTATCGACGAGACCAGTTTAATGCTATAATCTGGTAAAAACAGTTTTCGGAAAAATTTTAAACGTTTTTAGCAAACCGATACGTTAAAACTGTCGATTAAAAAGTTGTATTTTGCATCAAGCTTTTGAAAACCAAATTTTTGAAGAAAATGGAAAAAATTCATTATGAAGAAGTTCCTGAAGAGTCTAATAATTGTCATTTTATACAAGAGAATATTTACAAGCATAATGGGTCCTGATCTTTTTAATGCAATTTATGGAAATCGGGATAATTGTCAGAATACGCAAAGTGAAGAAGAGATGATTGCTGAAAAATGAAAAGATGAAGAAGAGGCGTATTCTAGGGTTGCAAAAGGGACAAGAAAGTTGAAAGTGTCCAAGAAGAAGAAGTTGTGGAAGAAAAACAATGCACAAAATGTCCGAACCATGCAAGTCTTGCTTAGAAAAGGATGAAATCGTCAACGAGCTTAAAAAACATAATGATAATTTCAAATATGATTATAGAACAATGAAAGCAACATATGATGGGTTGAAAAGTACATATAAACATTTAGAACAAGTCAATGTAGAACAGGGAGTTACGATCGACATGATAAAGGCTACAATGATGAGTAAACAGATAGCAATAAATACTCATATTGATAAAATAGCCAAATTGAAAAGTGAGCTGGAAGCTATGAGAATAAAGACTGAAAGGGTTGATAAAGAGTTAATCAGTTACTCAACAGCTTCATATGTCTTGGATTATATACTCCCGAAGCCAACTGGAAAAGATGAAAATGGAGAGATACTTACGGCTATCAAAACAAAGTTTAGGTTACAATAAATGTCCACCTCTGATGAGGAACAGTAATGCCATAAAAAGGCCTGAGGGGGTGGAAGAGGCGCTGAACTTGAAACTAAAGACAGTAAAGACCGAACAAGAAGATCAGTTGCCTGACAACATCGATGTTACCTATTCAAAAGCTGATTAAAAAGATGGATCAATGTGATTAAGAAAGTGGTTGAGAATGTTTTGAGTCAAGAAAAATATAGAAACATTTTTGAAAACACTCAACCGAAACATGAAAAGCTTGTTTGATCTGAAAATGAGAAAATTTTCATGATGCTTATATCAAAACATCAGAAAATGGTTCAAATAATGATCCATGTGTTTTAATGTACAAAATGATTGGATCGGATGAACACATTCTGATTCTGAATTTCCAATTCAGAATGTGAACTTGAACAGAATTGAAAAAGTTTTCAAACTTGTTGAAATCAAAATTTCTGATATAGAAAGTTTAACAAAAGAAGAAGTTTTGAACTTTAACAGATATAAACCTTACTACTCCAAACCCAAAATTGTTTATTCAATTAACCAACAAAGTAATAAGACTGATTGGAAAGGGTATGGGAAGGGTAAGAAAAATAATAACAAGTTTGAAAAACCAAAATATGTGAAGAAAATGACTTTTGTACTGCAAAGTAAAAAAAAAACAAACGAAAGTCATTTCTATAAACAATCTAATGAAAAAATTTTCAAAAGAGCAACAAAGTAAACATGTTAAGGAACCTTCTGTCATTTGGCACTAGGACATGCTTTAAATGTAACAATGTTGGACACATTGCAAGAAAATGTCCACAAAATAATCCTAAACCTGTTCATGATGTAAAGAAAAATTCTGAAGATTTGAAACAAAAATTGTCACTCATGTTCGTACCAACACAGGTTTGGAGACAATGTACAGAAACTACAAACAAGGTGAAACCAGTTATTACTAAGTTTTCAAATTTTGAAACTGGTGAATCCTCGAAAAGTAATGAACAAAAAGTTTCCACATTGTATTACAAGAAAGCTTTAAACAAAAATAAAAAATGGTTGGTGAAAGAAAAAGAAGTTAAACAATTAGTGAAAATTGAAAGTTTAGAGGACTTTTCCGCAACTTGAGAAAGTCCAAAGTAAATCTGATAGTGATAAGAAAATTAAAACCAAGGTTGAAGAAAAAACACCTAAGACTGAAAAGACTTAGGTGTCACTATTCAATTAATTATTTGAATTATTGTGCAGGAACTCCCGAGATAAAAACAAATTACTGAGAGTGAAGTTCCGTGGTACACAATGAAGATTTGGGCCGGGTTATCAAGTTTTAAATAAAGCCTTAATAAAATTCCAATAACGTTTACTTTAGAATTTTGAAAATTTTTGGAGAAAATTTGAAATTTTTTCACAGAACCATCATTGTTGAATAGACAAAACTCATGAAAATAATGTTTTATAAACACAAAAGTGTCAAAATTTTTGTCATCATGAGGGGGAGAGAGCTTAAAAGTAAAATTGTGAAGCAGTAATGGATGGCGAATTGAAGTGATTCTCATCGGTTGGTCAATGTTTTTCTATAAATCAAAAAATACAAAAATATGTTTTTGAATTTTGAGGGGAAATTTTTTTTAGAAAATCCAAAAACATATTGATTGCAAAAAATACAAAAACATGAAAAGGCAAAAAGAGTTTGTGTAAAACGAGGAAATGATAGTACATCACTGAACTATCACAATATGCTAAAGAATTGTAAATTTTTAAAAGGTTTAAAATGAATCTCACTATGGATGTGTCAGTAGGCTTTGCACGTCTAGTAGATTGTTTCCGGGATACAAACATAAATTTACAACTTCTTAATTTGTCGTTAACATCTCTCGGAGATATGGACTTGGTACTCCGAAATTTCGTTTGAGAGATTGCCTGATTCTGAGATATTAGGTCTTTATAGATAATTGATATCTGGGGTATTATACAAGTTCTTCTTATTTTGCGTAAGCAATGGCCTAGAACTTATATAATACTTTTGCATAAAAACCCCTAAACTGCAGCTTATTGAAAGTATCGAAAGATCTAATCAATTGCAGTACAAAAGATTCCATATTGGAACACAACCTTTTAAGACGAGCCTTCATCTCTTTTCTGTATGGTGGTACTAACCTTGAGCTCTCAAGGTCTCGCATAACCCAGATACAGATATCAGTTAAGCTATATTCACGTGTAAGATGAAATCTGGGGAATCTTGATACGCGAGTATATTCTGAGGTGGGAAACACAGTTACATCAAGGTCTTAATTCTACCTAACATATCTCGGAACAATTGAGAAATGTATTGAAGTTTAAAAGGACAAATATACTAACAATCTAGGTGAATTGGTTTTTGAAACTTAAAGTCTTATAAAGGTCAACGGTACTGGTGATTTGTCTCAAAAAACTGATATGATCCTCAATCACGAACTCACAAAAGATGTCTGTAAATATGTTTGTAAATAGTTAGAGTTTGATATTTATTTCAAAAAACAAAAAGATTTTATCATCTTTTAGTTTTGACCACTGATGATGAAAAGCTGATTTTCAAAGTCTAAAGTTGCTGACAAAATCTAAAAATTGAAATTGTTCTAAAACGTTTAAAAGTTCATTAATTTGAAACTTGCGTTTGAATAAATGCATCAGTTTGTTTCGAATGTTTAATCATGATCTTTAATTTGAACTTGATACATAAATCAGATATTCAAGGTCATTAATTTGGAATTGATTAACTGAGAGGGTTTTATAACCAATAAGAAGACTAAAATTTGGAAATGTTTAGAAATTTCAAAGTTTGAATCTGAAATGTTTATTTGAATGCTTGAGATATTTTGAAACAGGAAGTAGATTTTAAAGGAGAGCTAGATAAACAAGTTAAGTGAAGATAAAAAAAGCTCAAAGTAAGGGGGAGCATGTTGAATCAAGTTTTATGAAGACAAGCTCCAGAAAAGAGAATAGGATTGAATAAGATATGAAGATCATGGATGTTAAAGTTATTCAAGAAGTAAAGATCAGAGAATATTAAAGATTCTGGAGTTTAGTTAAAGAGTGATGACTACGGCAATAGCCAAGGGCAGACTGTTGATGCATTTGTTTGTTGCCTATATCATCATATAACATCGAGTCTATATTTAGGAGCATAAAGTTTAGTTTTGTATGTTGTAAGATTAATTCGTACGAACTAGCAGTTTGTACAAAGTACAAGTTAGTGCGAAGTGTGTGTATGAAACCTAATTCGTACGAACTAGTAATTCGTACGAAGTAGCACTTCGTACGAATTATTAGTTTGGTGCGAACTAGGATGCCTATAAATAGGTCTTAGCTCACTTGAATGTAAAGTAGTCAAGATTTTGCAACTTGGATGGTGGAGCTCTGTCCAACTGTTTCCATGGAACTGTAATGTTTGATAATCAATGAAACAGTGTTTAACTAGAAACAAACTTGTCTACAATGTCGCTTAACCAAATAGATTCCACACGTTTACGTTAAGTTTGCTAAATTAGTAACTAAACAGATCCGGCAACGGGACTATCAGGATTGACGGTGAAGAGAAGGAAGAAGAAGCTGATGAGTGTCTTGAGAGATCATAGGCAGGCGATCGCGTGGAAGCTGATGGATATTAAGGGTATCAACCCTTCGTTTTGCACGCCAAGCTCTTGATGGAAGAGGAGTTCAAGCCGGTGGTTCAGCCCAAGAAGGCTAAACCCGAATATGCAGGACGTCGTAAAGAAGGAGGTGATTAAGCTGTTGGATGCAGGGCTGATTAACCCGATTTCGGACCTACATGGGTGAGTCCCATCCAGGTTTGTCCCCTAAGAAGGGGTATGACAGTGGTCGTCAACGAGAAGAATGAGTTGAAACCCACCCAGACCGTCACCGGCTGGCGAGTTTGCATCGATTATCGCAGACTCAATAAAGCCACGCGCAAGGACCACTTTCCTTTGCCCTTTATTGATCAGAGGCTGGAGCGACTGTTGGGAGAGCAGTTCTACTGCTTTCTTGATGGATTCTCATGTTATTTCTAGATCGCCATTGCACTAGAGGATCAGGAAAAGACCACGTTTACATACCCCTTTGGCACCTTTGCGTATCAACGCGTGCCGTTTGGGTTATGTAATGATCCAGCCACATTTCGGTGCTGTATGGTGGTGATATTTAAAGAGTTGATCGAGGACTCCATCGAGGTTTTCATGGATGATTTTTTCTGTGTTTGGGAGTTCATTCGATCGTTGTCTGTGTAATCTAGAGCGTGTGCTTACTCGATGTGAGGAGACGAACCTGATGCTTAACTGGGAGAAGTTTCATTTCATGGTTCGAGAGGGGATTGTGCTAGGGCACAAGGATTCACAGGCGGGGCTTGAGGTTGATCAAGCCAAAGTTGACTTTATTTCCAAGCTCCCGCTGCCTACTTCCGTGAAATTGATTAGGAGATTTTTGGGTCATGCGGGATTTTACCACCGTTTCATCCGCGACTTCTCGAAGATTGCTCGCCCAATGACCCAGATGAAATCGAAGGTAAACCTTGTGTAAAATCGTTGTGGAAAACGTTGTAGTTTGCTTAAAACAAGTGGTTTCTTACTTGGAAATCAGAGAAGTTCGGCTTTGGGAGCTCTGTTGCGAATTGGCAGCAAGGGCTGAATGAATGGAGGTGTTGGGTATTTATAGGTGAAGAGGAAATAAGGTGGCAGACAGCAAGTTCGGGCGAACTTGGCACAAGTTCGGGCGAACTTTGCACAAGTTCGGCGAACTTGTCCAGTTTGGGCGAACTTGTCCAGTTCGGGCGAACTTGACCAGGTCGGGCGAACTTGTCCAATTTTCTGGCCTGATCAACTTCGTGCAAAGTTGGCCTTTTGGCTAGGTTTTGTTTCCCATTTGTTCGTTGGTTGCTTGTTCGGCGATTTGATCCTATTAAATAGTTATGTTAAGCGTTTCGGTGAGGTGTTAGGCATATTAAGTGTTTAAATTAAATTAAATCAGATAAATAAGCGAGATAGTATGCGTCTCAGTTCCCAAGTCTGGGGAGTGTCGCGTTGTGGTTTAAGCGATCGAGTAATCTTGGGAACATCACGAAAATGCCATAGTATTAGCGGGTGCGTTGTAAGCGTTGTGAGGTGCGATGTAGTGTATTGAAATAAGCGATATAGTGCGAAACCATGCGATGTAGCGTAGTAAGCAATATAGTTCACATTATGATCCGAATCTCTGGTGCTAGGCGTAACGTGAGTAACAAGCTGCGAAAAAGCGGGTTGTTACAGTCTCCCCTACTTTAGGAAATTTCGTCCTGAAATTCATTCGAAAGGAGGACTTGAGAATTGACACGAATAGATAGCGTTAGATAGCGGTAAGGCATTAGCATAAGTTGAGGATGAATGAGCGGTTGGTAGAGGATTGATGAGTGAAAGCATCTCGGTGGTGTAGGGAATCGATTAGTAAAAACGACTTAATTGACTCGTGGTTGATAACTCACGAGTTGGCGATCCAAAAATGTTTTTAAGTTTTTGAAAAGTTTTGTTAACTATTATGAAAAGGCCTTAAATGAAACTCGATTTATGAAAATTTTCCCACAACGTGGCGTTAGGCTGAGTCGATTTCACATTGTAAGAAGGATTTTTACTTGACCAAAGGTTTTTATAAAAATCAAAATATTTAGAAAATTTTCCATTTATTTCCAAATCATAACGGTAAAAATATTATTATTTTTCTTTTAGCGGTATCAAAAAGTTTAATTAGCGTCGAACCCCACATGGCATCTTTCCACGAAAGTTTGTTAATATGGCTAAAACACATATATAGGAAGTACCAGCGGCGTATCCACCATGTTTTAGCCATACCGCCTCTGTCCCGTGGAATGATGTCATGTGTGCCGACATTATATGGATGGATTTTGATCAAAGCGGCGAATGGTTGGACAGCCAAGTGGCTTGCACGGAGAAGCTGATTACATACTTGGTTAGCGATAAAAGTGCACGAGAATGGTTCGACGATTGGAATAGCGAAGCGGTAAAATGAGAGATGCGATAAGCGTTAAAGCATAACGAGGTTAAAACGATAAGCGAAGAGATGGCGTTCGAGGTCGGGTGGGAGAAAGCGATAAGTTAAGCAATAGCATTTGAGCATCGAGATGAGAAAGCGATAAGCAAAACGATAGCGTTAAAACGTCGATAGGGGAAAGCGATAAGCGAAGCGATAGCGGTAAGCATCGAGAGGGGAAAGCGATAAGCGAAATGATTGCATTAAGCGTCGAGAGGGGAAAGCGATAAGCGAGGTAGATTCTAGCGAAAGTATGATTGCGTTGCTGTAGATTTGCGGGATATCTAGCGTTTGCGCGATCGAGAAGTGATGAGATGTTACGCCTTGCGAAGGGGTTTAGCGTGTGAAAATAGTCACCATAATATTAAGGATCTACTAACATTCAACTACGCATGGCATTTCTTCACGAGAGTTTGTTTGCATGGCAAAAGCACTGATATATAGGAAGTACCAGCGGCGTATCCACTATGCTTTGACCACTCCGTCTTCGTCTCTTGAATAGATGTCACACTTTGTCGACATGGTTAAAACGCTTATATATAGGAAGTACCAGCGGCGTATCCACCACGTTTTAACCACGCATTTAACGTTGGGGCACCTTTAGAACTCACTACGATCCCTATGCAGACACCAAGATAATCCCGTGTGCACCCGTGACTAACTTGTTGTTTGCATGTTTATCGTAACTTATTTTAAAGGCACATGGTAGGGGTAAAAACATATTATATCTTGATATACTATATAGCGCTAGTAATAAGATTTAGTGTGTGAGCTTAGACTAAGTGCGATGACTCGAGAGAGAAAGGGGGGAGAGGGAGAGAGGCATAGAGAGCGAGAGAGACGTCGTCGTGTGTTGAAGCGACATCAAACAATAAAATAATTATAAAGCATAAGTACTAACGTCGAAAATCGTACCATCGAGAACGTCGTTCTGCGCCTGGACGGTGTTGATGTCAACGTCTTCTGCTGCTGGGGTTGCGGCTGCTAGTGCGGCAGATGCTAGGGCGGCGAGTTGAGTCAGCGGTGCTGGAAGAGCTAGCTTCTCATGTTGTCGTGGCCCTGTGCGGCAGTGGTGAGGTGACCGAAACAGTTGCAATTGATGCAATAGCGGCAGCTGGCTCTGGCCTGGTGGTGATAGGTACATTTCAGACACTGGGGATGAGTCCCTGTGTAGTCACGCCTTGGGTAAAATGGAACTGCCTGGAGAGGTTCAGGGTTGAGCGGTGCAATTGTTGAGTAGTTGAGGCTTGAGCTCTTTCTCTTACGGCTCAGCGGTGGTTTGCGGCGGCGCGTCGTCGTCGTCGGATAACTCAATAGTAGCTTGGTTCAGCTTCTTGGTGGGATTCTTCGAGAAAAATCCAGCCAAGACTCGCTTGTCATTGATCTCTACGGCCAATTGATAGGTTTCTTTGATGGTAGCCGGTCTTGCAGCTTCGACAAATCGCCCACACAATCAGTAAAATCACGTAGGTACTTTTTGATAGCCTTTTCGGGAGTGTCGACTTGTCTTGGGTAGATGATGCTAAGCTGTTTAAACCTTGCTGTGAGGCCGGCGTTGTCACATTCGACTTGCTTGATCTTTCAAAACTGATTTTCTAGCTTTTGGACTTCGTGGGGAGGGCAATATTCTCTCTTCATGAGCTCTTTCTGTTCTTCCCATGATAACGCGTAAGCTGCATCATTCCCACGTTTGATGTGCTCGGTTGTCCACCAGTCGAGTGTTCCTGATTGAAATACTCCTATAGCACATGTGGTATGAAGATGCTCAAGGCACCGACTCTGACGAAGGGTAACCTCGATTGCATCAAATCACTAAAGCATCTGAGATACACTTCTTTCACCTGTGAAGACCATTGGGTCACAGGTCTTGAACTGTTTGTAGGAGAAAGTAGACTTTGGTGCATCGGACTTAGAATCTTCCGATGTCTGAGAATTGCTGAGGGCTTGAACTTGGGTGATGATTTGAGGAATGACCTTGGCCATGAGTGAGGCGATTTTCTTATCAGCGTTTCTTCTGGCGTGACTTCGCGAGTTGGAAGCGTTCGAAGACATCTAGACAAAGAGATTTGGAATGAGATTCGATCATAATGATTTTGAAATTGCAATGCGATTTAGCACGTTAAAAACTTGTTATAGTTGATACAGTAACTCGTATTTTTAAGATCACATAGGAAAACACGTATTTCTTAGATTCTCACGTATTCACATAAGCACATGTATCCACGTACTATTTATACGTATATGTATGTATTTATAGATAGAGAGAGCGCGAGGACGCGTTTAACAGAGTCGTTATGATTTAGTTTTGTTGCGAGTATTAGCTCTTGTTTTGGATTGCGATGGCTGTGCGAGTTGTGCTTACGATTATAGAGCGAAAAGCGATAAATCGATAAAGCGTAAAATCTTCAATTCAAAAAACATATAAGCATAATAAAATTCCATGATGCGTAAAATCGGTGATTGCAGGCTTAAAATTAATAGAGTGTCCTGGGTTTTGAGACAACGACTACCCAAAGTGATTCGATCATTTCGTTGAGTTTGAACACACGCTTTGGCCTAATAGGTAAACGCTCTCACCTCCTCGCGGCTAACGACATTACCCTTCCGGTTACTACGCATCCCAAATCATTGAAACAATCGAGACTTTGGTGAGATTGAAAATCATCGAGTGGGACTTGTTTCAAGGTTCGGGTTTCACCCCTAACTTAATAACTTCGAATCCCTTATTGTTGTTTCCCTCCCGGACCCAACTGGAGGTTTCCACCGGATAGAATGGGAAATTTCCGTTAAGATGTGGATATCACTCCTAACTTAAGGAGAATCTCGTGCTAATCGGAATACGCAGAGTGAGTGATTCGTCGAGAGTTCGCGGTTTTCACACCTAATCTCGTCAAATCGACTCGTTTGTGATGTACGAGTATCTTTGCAGCTTCGTGTGTTGTGTCCAAGTCTTAGGAAAGACTTCGTTTAGTATTTTAAGTCCAAAGGAAATGTTTTAAGCAGATAAGCAAAGAATAAGCACATAGTTTCCTACTATAGACTAGGTAATTTTCCTAATTCCCTATAGTTATGGCTCTGATACCAATCTGTCACACCCCAACCAATGGCGAAACCATCGGGGCGCGGCACTAAGCGAATCAGATTGTCCAAGAGAATCCACAACAACTATTTCTGATGTCAAATATTTAATACGTTAATTTCCCATACAATCAACAAACATTCATCCAATAGTCATTACAAATTTCAATATTCTCAAACAAAAAGATCCGACAACTAGATTTAAGTGGGTTTCTAGAGAGTCCTAAGCTTGATTCGAGATAACATGCGTTTAACCTGCAACATACGTTAAAATAATGTCAATACAAAACTGTATTGGTGAGCATATAGGTTTTGATATAATAGCATAGTAGAGAAAAATGTCGCGAATTTCCACATACATAAACATGATTCACATAACACATAAACTAAACAAGACAGATTTCACATGCTAAGCTCTCGAGAAGGCTGGCAAGCGCGATGTGTCCTTCCTAGCTAGACCCCGTCGGGTGTTAGCCAAACTATAGTACCATACTAGCTAAGGTGGAGTTAACGAAAAAGTATCCTAGTTTACATGTTTCTAGCATCACGAATAAATATGTATAATAGATATTCGCGTGTGATAAATCAGTTTAACGTGTGTTGTGTACTTTGATATGAACGTATGTTACATCCAAAAAGTGCATTTAAGAGAAAAGGGGTCTAGTATACTCACAGTTCGTGCTTAGCAAGTAAACACAATTCTGCTATGGATTGAAGGGAGCGCCGGGATCAGCCTGTAAGAGAAATCAGAAGTGCATCAGTCTTCTGAAGTGCTGGAACGGTTGAAACGAAGTGCGATGAGGTAGCAGTCAACTTCGGGCGAAGTTGCACCAGGCATTCGTCAGGTGGCAACTTCGAGCGAAGTTGCATTCGAGCGAAGTTTCACTCGAGCGAAGTTGCACCAGACTTTGTCAGGTTACAGTTCGAGAGAACTTGACCAGTTCGAGCGAAGTTGCCTTCTTTGGTGTAAAAATCAATGTTTTAAACATTTTTCTCAGATCTAACACTTGGTGAGTGGAAACAATCAAGATTTCTAGCTTGGGAAGCCATAGCTAAGCCCAATACACTCATTTAAGTGTAGATCTAAGTGAAAATAAGAAGTTTCATGGAAAAAGATGAAGGTTTTCGTACACAGAAAAGTTTAGATGAAATCGAAGCTAACCCTTGTGTAAAATCGTAGTGGAAAACGTTGTAGATTGCTTAAAACAAGTGGTTTCTTACTTGGAAATCAGAGAAGTTCGGGTTTGGGAGCTCTGGTGCGAAGTTGCAGCATGGGGTGAATGAATGGAGGTGTTGGGTATTTATAGGTGACGAGGAAATAAGGTCGCAGACAGCACGTTCGGGCGAACTTGGCACAAGTTCGGGCGAACTTGTCCAGTTCGAGCGAACTTGTCTAGTTCGGGGGAACTTGTCCAATTTTCTGGCCTGATCAACTTCGTGCGAAGTTGGCCTTTTGGCTAGGTTTTGTTTCCCATTTGTTAGTTGGTTGCTTGTTCGGTTTGTTCATATTAAATAGTTATGTTAAGCGTTTCGGCGAGGTGTTAGGAGTGTTAAGCCTTTAAATTAAATTAAATCAGATAAATAAGCGAGATAGTATGCGTCTCAGTTCCCAAGTCTGGTGAGTGTCGCGTTGTGGTTTAAGCAATCGAGTAGTCTTGGGAACATCAGGAAAATGCCATAGTATTAGCGGGTGCGTTGTAAGCGTTGTGAAGTGCGATGTAGTGTATTGAAATAAGCGACGTTGTGCGAAAATATGCGATGTAGCGTAGTAAGCGATATAGTTCACATTATGATCTGAATCTCTGGTGCTAGGCATAACGTGAGTAACGAGCTGCGAAAAAGCGGGTTGTTTCACAGTCATATTCGCATGTGACAAATTCTGGTCTTATCTTGTGTTGTCGAAGACCATTATTTTCACGGACTACGCAGCTCTTCGATACTTGTTCGCGAAGAAGGATGCAAAGTTGAGGCTGATTTGGAGGATTTTGCTACTTCAGGAGTATGATTTAGAGATTAGAGATAAGAAGGGTGCTGAGAACGTGACGGCCGACCATTTGTCGAGGCTAGAGAACCCCGAGATAGAGAAAATTCGGGAGGATAGGATTGGGTATGCGTTTCCCCATGAGGTGTTGATATTTTTGAAAGCCCACGAGGAAGGCTTTCCCTGGTTCGCTGATCTAGCGCGTTACTTGTCTACAAGTGACCTTGTGGAGGGTATGACGTACCAGCTAAAGAAGAAATTCTTTGCGGATGTCAAGCACTACATTTGTATGATCCGTACTTGTTTAGGATTGGAGCGGACCACGTTATTAGGAGATGTGTGTTTGGGTCCGAGTCCCACAATATTTTGCGGCATTATCGTGAGGGACCGAATGGTGGCCATTATGGTACGGCTTACACCACCAAACGCGTGTTTAACGCGGGATATTATTGGCCGACCATCTTTAGGGATGCACATGAGTTTGTGCGTAGTTGTGATGCCTGTCAAAGGACAGGAAATATCTCATCCCGGAATGAGATGCCCCAGAGTTTGTGCGTAGTTGTGCGAAACAAACTCTCACGTGCTCATAACCAGGAGGTCAATCCCTTCCTCTTCTCTCTCGGTCGGTCCCTTGACAAAATGCTTCAAGCAATGACCGTTGACCTTAAACTTCTAACCCTCCTCTTTCTCAACCTCTATCGTCTCGTACGGAAAACACCTGTGTGACCACATACGGTCCACACCAACACGATCTCAGTTTTCCCGGGAACAACTTTAACCGGGAATTATACAGCAACATCTTCTCCCCACACTTTAAGTCCTTCACCTGCTTCAAGTGTTTATCGTGCAACTCCTTGGTACGCCCCTTGTATGCCCACGAGTTCTCATACGCCTCATCGCGTAACACCTCTAACTCATGAATCTGAAGAAACTGCTTTTTCCCTGCAGCCGGCAAGTCAAGATTGACCGCTCTCAATGCCCAATAAGCCCTATGCTCCAGCTCGACTGGTAGATGGCACGCTTTCCCATAAATTAACCTAAAAGGAGTAGTCCCAATAGGTGTCCGATAAGCAATCGGGAAAGCCCATAGTGCGTCATCTAACTTGTCGAACCAGTCGATACGACTGTTTCCGACAGTTTTCTCCAAGATTCTCTTTATCCCTCTGTTCGAGTTCTCCACCTGCCCACTAGTCTGAGGGTGATAAGCCGTTGAAAGCCGATGGGTGACCCCATAGCGTTTCAAGACTTTCTCCATCTGTGAATTATAGAAGTGGGTGCCTCGTCTGAAATCAAGGACTTCGGTGTCCCGAACTTAGCAAACAATCTCCTAAAAAATCTCACAACAACCCTCGCGTCATTCGTAGGCAAGGCCTCCACATCTACCCACTTAGAAACACAGTTGGCTGCGATGAGGATGTATCGGTTCCCTCCCGAGTTGTATAGTTTGTATCATTATCTGTATGTTTCATCTTTGTATTTGAGTCCGTTATTGTTTATTTATTACCCCCATTCTTGTTTATTTATTACCTGTTTATTGAGATGCACAGCTAACAGGGTTAAATAATCAAACCAAGGGAACCATGCGTTTCATGTTTGTAAGTTTTTATTTTTTGTATATGTTTTATATTCTAATAATAATAACAAAATAATTTGAACATAAAAATAAATAAATAAATAAATAATAAATAATAAAAAAAAAAAAATGCAAAAATAAAGGCCTTACGGACCGTAAGCCTTAGGGCCATACGGTCCGCAAGGGTTAAAAGTGGCAGAAAAAAATACAGGCATATGGACCGCAAGGTGAAACCCTTACGGTCCGTACGGGTTTCGACGGACAGAAAAATAAAAAAACCCCAATTTGGGGGTTGCCTTCCCCATTTTACCTTCACCACCGCCCCCCACTACTCTCCATCATTACCACCGCCTCACCACCTATCAACCACCGTCGCCCTCCATCTCTTCAACACCACCTCCACATTCCACCACTCCGATCACCACCCACCTCAGCCGCCGTCTCCATCCACCGCACCCTTTCCTCCACTGCCATCACTCGCCACACCACCGCCATCTCCGCCGCCATTCACTCCCACTGGACGACCACCATACCCACTTCCACCTCCTGTGACCACCATTATCACACCACCGGACTCCACCGCCATTCCTCCACCTTAGCCGATGATTACCACCACTCGCTGAAACAGTCGGCCACCACTTTTGTTTCGCTTACTCGATCTATAGGTACATGTCCGACTCGGTATTGTTTATACTATTTTTTGTAGTGGCTTTGTTTAGTCTAATTATTGTTAGTCGTGTCTCAGTGGTGTTGGTTTAGTGTTAGGCGAGTTTATTATTGTATTATGTATAGTTTTCAGCTTTGATCTTTCGAGTTTTGTTTTGCGCCCTTTGAGTCAGGTCAGGTTTATATCTTTGTAGCGTTGTCGGGCTTGTGGTATTCCAATTGTATGTGAGTTTGTCGTGTCGTTTTGGTTTTGTATTCCTTTTAGGGGTCGTCATTTTTGGTTAAGTTTTTCTATTATTATACATGTTACCGATTTGAGGTGGTTTGATATATATGTGGCATGTCGCAGATGTATTGTGTTGTTGTTGTAATGTCATGTTCTTGAGTCGTTTGGAGTATAGCGTAGATAGTAGTGTTCATTCATCGTGATTGTTTTTTTTTGAAAGATGTCATTTCGGGTGCCAAAAAGTTTGTTGACGTCACGCTATGCTTTGATGTGTATATATATTTAGTGTCAAGATTTGTCGTTGCGTTTTATTTGCAGGTTATGATCCCCTCGCCCATACTCAATCTCCATTCGGGCGAGGAAGGTCGATTTCTTGTAAATGCGTCGGGGGCATGCCGAAATTTCGAATTTTTTTAATTATTGTTGTTGTGTACTTATGTGTTGCGGCCGCGAACGAAATGCTATACGGCCGCAACTGCCGCCCTTAACACACCAAAAACACGCGTCTTCATATATTTATAAAAAATAATAAAATAAAATACATCGTAAAACGTGTTTGGGGGTGGCAACTTGTATTATTAATCTATATTTCTCATTGTTGTAAACAAGTGCAGGTATGGCTTCGTCATCGTCACAGCCGTCCCGCAAGAGGGGAAGACCTTCTGCTCAGCGCACTCTGCAGCCACAGCCACCTCCCGAGCGACCTGCTCGAATGATACATTACCTGGAGGACGCGCAGCTACCAGATCAGCTAGCACCGGCACCACTACCAGCTGACCTCTCACCGGTGGAGGAGCATACAGTGTTACTATCAGGATCTAAGTTTGAATCACTATTACTTTTTGTTTCTAAAGATGGAAAATGGATTGAAGTTTTAAAGATATGCAGCGGAATTAATGGAAAACTTTTACTACAAGCAATCGGTCGTTTGTTTTCATCATCATCATGCTTTCAAGTTGGTAAACTCGCATGTGATTCACAAATTCCCCCTTAACCAATTACAATCGTTTGATAGTAAGAAATGAAGAAGATAAAATGCGAATCGATCTTTTTCAGGAAGACAAGTTTAACTGTTACATTGATCAGCTATTTGTACTAACTATCTAACCACTGAGCATCTTTTATGACGTCATGGTTGATAGTGACAGCTAACAAAATCATAACTAACTAAAACACTGCTAAACTAACACTACCAGTGCATAGCACTGTTACATTGAATAAACTAGTCTAAGCATTGATCTCTATCCTCTGATCTTGTTTCTTCTATCAGACCTTTGCTTCTTGTTCGATCAGATGATAGGAACAGTTGTTTAGGGAAAGCAGTGTAAAGATGAATAAGAGGTTGTAACCTCTGATAGTTGGAACAAAGCTCGGATAGTGTATTTGGCTTTGATATCATCTGTTCCTTTGTTAGGGTTTAATCCCAACAATCTCCCCCTGGAACAGATGATTCCAAAACACTTATGTATTCTAGGTCTTTATTCCTTAACAAAAAATCTCTAGTTTGCCTTTAAACTGTAATTCAAAATTCAGAGAAATTTCATCATCATCATCCTTTTCAAGTGTCAGATTCAAAAAATCTTGAAGGTCTTCTGTATTTAGCTCATATGTAGCCTCCATGCTAATCTTGACAGCATCACCATTAGACTTAAGCAATGTCAATTCGTGGGAGTCTTTATCGACTTTCCACTTTAGAATTTTTGGGTCTCCTGGCTTTCTAGGACAACTTTTATTGGTTGAGGTTTGAAGAGCTTTTTGTTGAACTATCTTTGTCAATTCTGCTCTGAGCTTTTCACTAGCTTCATCTGTGTGATAGTCAACCATGTTTTTAATTCCATCTTTGATGTGTTCAAACACTCTCTTGTCTTCTTCATCTATCGTTTCTTGCCTTTTTAATTGATTGAAAGCAAGGATGGAGGGGACAGATGATGAGATAGACTTTTTAGAGTATTGAGCTTTATGAACATCATCTGATGGAGGGTAAACTGGTTTAGGAGGCATGTTTGGATCTTTCTTCCTCCTCTCTTCTAACATCTTGTAAGTATCAATCACCCTGACTTCTCCCACCTTGTCACTTGGTTCCTTGAACCATAGTGATTCTGTATCAATTCTTCTTTCATCCTTTTGATCTTCAAAGCTCTGTCTGGCATGTTTTTCTTATATTTTTCCCAGTTAGGAGGAGTTGGCTTCTTGTGAGGATCTTTTAACATTTCTTGCATTCTTTTAACTTCTTCTCTCAGCTCATCCATACTCCAATCCTTGAACTATGCCTTTGTTACCTTATATTGCTTGTTCTTCATGATATGTTCAATGAGTTCATGTTTAAGGCATTGATCTTCCCTTTCTGACAGCTTATTACTTAGATCTTTGAAAAAATCTTGCAATGTTCTGGCTTTGCTTAGCTGAAAAGACATGATGGTCTGTATCTCTCTATCACTTTTACCAGCTGAGTCTCTTTTTGCTATATCCTCTGCTGTTTCAGTTTGAGTTCTAGATAAGCATCAATATTTGCAGGTCTTGGGTAGCCATCAAGAGATAATATGATTCTTTTGTCAGGGTCTTCCTCAGAATAGAAGCTTAGAATTTCTTCCCTGACTGCTGGTAAATCAGGAGGATATTGCTTTGTTGTAGGTATAACTATAAGGGAATCAGTGGTTAGAGTTGAAGATGGTGGAAGCATTGATGTGGAGGTCAGTGGTTGTGATTATAAAGGAGTAGGAGCAGGAAAGATCTCTTCTTCATTTACCATCCTTATAGTCCTTCTCCTTTTAAATTTGATTTCAAGTGATGATGGATGAGTTAGACTTCTTGTTGGTGTTGGTAGAGGTTGGGTGTATGTATTAAAAATGACCATGGCAGTGGATGAGATTGCATCTGCTGCAACCTCTACTGTGTCAACAAATGTTGACACAACAGTTACAGTAACATCTGCTTTGGTGGAAATGGGTATGGAAGTTGAAGTAGGTGAGCTTGATTTTTGGAAAGCAGAGGTTGTAATGGTTGGATTTACAGCAGACTCAGTTTTGGAAGGTGTGGAAGTTGGTTGCCTTACTTTTCTAGCAGGTCTCCTCTTTGTTGAGGTACCAACCTCTTCCTTTTCTTTTTGCTGCTTAATCTTTTGCTCAACCAATACCTTGCCTTCAAGATACACTTTTCTCTTTCGCTTCTTGTTTTCTCTGGCCAAGATATCATCTGTTAGATCCTTTTTCTTTGAACCATCTGGCCTGGGAATATCCACTGTTGGCTTTGCCATTTGATCATCTATTGTAAGCTTCTTCTTTCCGAGAGGTTTCTCCCCCTTTTTGGCATCATCTTCAGTGTTTACAAAAATTATTGTAGGCGGAGCAGTACAAGTGCTTTGGAGAAGATGAGCTTTTATCGCTTTAATGTATGCCCTTGTAACCATGAATCTAGCTTCAACCATGTTTCGTACTTCCTGCATTTGATGTTTGTGTTGTAGATCAGAGAAGTACTTTTGTTGTTGAAACAGAGGGCCTAGGGCTTTTTTTAGATCAGCAGTGGTTAAGACAGAGGGTTGGCTCTGTGTAGCTATCAACTGCTTCAAGAGATTTTTTATCTCATCAACAAAAGTTTCAATCTTTGATACTCTCTTCTTCAAATCTTTGTATTTTAGATCATCACCTAATTTAATAGGATCATCTGAACTCCTACCTGAGGTGGTAGTTATATCTAAGGTATCATGAGCATGTGTTTTGACACTAGCTTCAACCATAGATGCCCCTTTTTCTTGGTACTTGGGACTTCCCACAACATCAGAGGTTACCTTGGTAGCCTCAGCAGTGGTTGCCTTCAACAGAGACTTATTAATGTAACCACTGTCCAAAGGAAAACTAGGTAGTTTTGCAATTATAGTGGCTGCTCTAGATGAGCTATCACCAAGGGTTACATGTAACCTAAGGGATGTAGCCTCTTCATTTGCTGATGGGCTAACAAAGAATAGAGATTCAGACCCAGCATCATGTTGAAGTATATTCTCAGTGATAGGTTGGTGAGAAGTGCTGGATAATGTCTGCTCTAGTTCTATTGCATTCAGCAAGGGTAAAAGGGTTTATGGTAGTGATTTTATTGGAGAAAGGATACGTGCAGAAATTGACATTGCCCTAGGAGATGGATGTGGAAGATAGAACCAAGTGGTCCTAGAGCTTCATAATTTGGTGTCCCAGTGTTTACAACCTGATCCTTTTGTGAGGATGCATGAGGAGTTTTATAGCCAGGTGGAGATCTATCAACCATCTGCTGTGAAGAAGTAGCAGCACTGGTTTGTAACTTCGTGTTGTCACAGGGTTTACCTCTGGGATCTCATCTTCCAGAGGACCCTTTTTGGGTTTGGTGGGTTTTCTGGATGTTTTTGTTGGTTTCTATTTGGTGATTTTAGGTGTGGGTTTCAGAGCAGTGGTTTCAATGCTCTGATCACCTAGAGTAGTGGCTCAGTAGCAGGAGGAAGAGATTGAACATTTTGTTCTTGTAAAACTGGCTCATCTTCCTCTACTTCTGTTTTGGAAGCCTTTTCCTGATTTGTTATTCGTGTAAAAGTTTCATGAGTTAGGCAGCCAGGTGTGGTCACTGCGCCTTGTTTATTTGCTGCAGATCTGATTTGGTCTTGCAAGTAAACACTCAAGAATCAAGGATGTATCAAGAAAGATTTTCTTTTTGAGATGTTTTTAAAATTATTTACAACATCATTGAACAATACCTGGGAATAGTTAAAATCAGAATCTGTCAAAATTGCATATCCCAGATATTGCATGTTCAATGGAATCTCATTGAAAGCAGTAGATTTTGCAGAGAGAGAGATGTTAAAAGAGTATGGAAAAAGAACTTCATCTCTGCTGGAAAATGGGGTTTAAAGATTGTCATACCTTTCAATTGGCCAATGTAACCCCTTTCCACAAACTCTGCTTGCATCTCTCTTAAAGAAAATGACATAGGATGTGCCATATCATCCAATTGAAAAACTTGAGAGATCGATTGTGGACTAATTTGCATAGAAGTACCCCAACCTTTGAGATTATTGCATAAGGAACACCATCAGCGGTTGTTTTGACCTTAGCATTTTTCCAAAAATCCCGAAGAGAATCGATGTAAATATGGGCTTTGACTTCGAGCATATGCTTAAATTTTGACTCTCTTAGAATCCGAATTATTGTGTGGTATCATGTATTGGCTTCGGTTTCTTCTAAGATCCCTGTGTAATTGTGTGGGGTTTTGATAATCAAGACGTATGGTGGTAAATCTTGCTTTGGTTTCGCCTTTGGTTTTGTTTTAGGAGCCATGATTTGAGTGCAAACTGTTTTGAGATTTTTGAAATCGACACAATTTGGTGAATCCTCTGTTCCGGATGGAACAGGGTTTTTATAGGGTTTCTTGAAAAAGTGATAAGGACGTGGCATCTGATGCAACGACTGTCGAATAGCATCTGACCACGTGTAACCTCTAATTGAAAATGGAATACAGTTGTTTGGCTAAACACTGTTTGAAATTTTTTATCAGTGGATAAGAACAGTATTTGCAACTATCAGAGGATACACTTTTAACAGTGGATAGACTTTTCTAAACAAACAGTGTTTTTGTGCTATCAGTGCTTTGAACAAACTTCGAGGATTTATTGAGAAATTCAATTTTAAACTATTAAGGATAGATTTTGATTTTCTAAAAACATTTTATTGCTATTTACACATGGATCACAAAAAAAAATTGTTTTTAATCCATGTTTAGCATTCCAAGCCTAGATATCAAACTGTCAAAAGTGTGAGCATCAAGTGCTTTTGTCAACACATCTGCCAGTTGATCCTTGGTATGGGCATGTTGTAAAGAAATCAAACCTTTTTCATAGCAATCCCTCACAAAGTGATGTCTGATGTCAATGTGCTTGGTGGTGGAATGAGAGACAGGATTTTTGATGATATTTTCTGCTGCTTGACTATCAATTTTGAGTGGAGTCTTTAAAGCAGTGATACCGAAATCCAGCAATTGATTTTGAAGCCACAGGAGTTGAGCAGTACAACTTGCAGCAGCTATATACTCTGCCTCAGTGGTGGATGTAGAAACTGCAACTTGCTTTTTGCTTTGCCAAGACACTAAGCAATCACCTAGGAATTAGACTCCTCCAGATGTGGACTTCCTTGTTGTTTTACATCCAGCAAAGTCACTATCAGAATATCTTGCAAGCTCAATAATACCATTAGCTGGATACCAGATACCAAGTGTGAGAGCACCTTTTATGTATCTGAATATCCTTTTTAAAGCAATAAGATCTGATTTTCTTGGCAAAGATTGTGATCTGGCACAAACACATGTTGCAAACATGATGTCTGGCCTTGATACAATTAGGTACAGTAAAGACCCAATCGTGCTTCGATACAATGTTTGATCACCAAGGTCATCTGCCATCAAATGTGACTAGCTTGGATGTTGCCATGGGTGTGCTGCAAGGTTTACAATCATCCATATCAAATTTCTTAAGCAGTTCTTTCACGTACTTATTTTGATGGATGAAAGTGCCATGTTGCATTTATTTGACTTAATTGGACAAGCATCAAATCATTTTCTTTCCATTTTAAAAATAGGGTTTTATCAATCCTACCTCTGGTGAAACCAATGGATAAGAGAAAAGTGGATAGAGTTTCATACCAGGCTCTGGGTGCTTGTTTTAGACCATATAGTGCTTTGTTTAACCTGTAAACATGATCAGGATGAAATGCATCTTCAAAACCAGGAGGTTGACACACATACTCTTCTTCCTTGATCTTTCCATACAGGAATGCACCTTTGATGTCCATTTGATACACCTTGATGTTGTGGTTAGCAGCAAAATCTAAGAACAGTACGATGGCTTCCAATCTTGCAACTGGAGCAAATGTTTCATCATAGTCTATGCCTTCTTCCTGTCTATAGCCTTGAACCACGATCCTTGTTTTGTTCTTGACAACAATGCCCCTTTCATATGTTTTGTTCTTGAAGACCCACTTTGTGCTAATAGGACATACATCTTTTGGCAGTGGTACAAGTTCCCATACTTGTTGTCTTTTAAACTGTAGGAGCTTCTCTTGCATGGCTTCTACCCAACTGTTGTCTTTTAGTGTCTCTTGGTACTTGACAGGTTGTGTAAGTGATAGAAAACCAGCAAAAAGACAAATGTTTTGGGATTGGCTTCTGGTGAGCACTCCCTCATTGATGTTGCCAATAACTTGATCCAAATGATGGATTTTGAGGAAAATCAATTCACCTTGATATAGGACAATGGCATTCTGAGGTGAAGCTTGCAAATGTGTATCATCTGAGCTATCCTCTGTTGGTGAATTTGATGGTCCAGCCTCTGATTGGAATGGTGGTGGAGGAATTGGTGGAATGGATGTGATAGTGGGTTGACTTTTGTCCATTTGTTATGGACTTTTATCAACAGATGTTTGGTTCTGAGAACTGGCAGAGGTTTGATTATTAACCATTGTTGACCTGGCAGAGCTTTCACCATTGTTACTAACATCTGCTCCTCTGCCTGAAGGATAGATTTTGAAATTTGGAAGAATGCAATCATATCCTTGCTCTTGATTTGATGACTGTGGGGTACCTGCATGGTTAGTCTTGACAGACACATCTTCAAATGTAAATTTGGATAGGTCAAACAGTTCAGCAGGATTTGCTGGGATTTTCAAAGATGAGAGTTCATTGAACTTCACATTTAGAGTTTCTTCAACACACTTGGTCCTAGAGTTAAAAACTCTGTAGGCTTTGGCAGTGGTTGAGTATCCCAGAAAATAACCACAATCAACTTTGGCTGCAAACTTGGATATTGAATCCTTTAAATTTAAAATGAAGCATAGGCAGGCAAAGACTTTAAAATAAGAGAGCATAGGTTTGATTTTATAAAGCAATTCATAAGCAGTCTTTTGACGCCTTGGGTTTATGAAAACTATGTTCTCAACATAACAAGCAGTGTTTACAGCCTCTGCCCAGAAAGACAAGGGTAAACCAGAATCTGCTAGCATAGTTCTTGCTGATTCAATCAAAGTTCTGTTTTTCCTTTCAACAACCCCATTTTGTTCTAGTGTTCTAGGGATGCTATATTGCCTAACAATCCCTTGTGACTCACAGAAGGCATCTAACTCTTTGTTCTTAACTCTGTCCCATTATCACTCCTAAAGATTTTTACATGAAGATCAAATTGCTTTTCAACTTGTTTAAAAAGTTTTCAAAATATTTGTTGTTTCATATTTAGAGTGAAAAAGAAAGTCCATGTGAATCTGGAAAAAATCATCAACTATCACCAGGCAATACCTTTTGTGTTTTAAGCTTATGATTTTCACAGGTCCAAAGAAGTCCATATGAAGTAACTGTAAGCACTGACTTGTTCTGGACTCTTCAATTGAATTGTAAGAACTTTTATGTTGTTTACCTTTTAAACAGGAAATATAATGTTCTTCACAAGTAATTGTTTGTGAGGCAACCTCTGACAAGACTTTGTTTTGAGAGATTAGAGATGGTTTTTAGATTTGTGTGACCTAGTCTTTTATGCCATAATTTTGTTTCTTTGCTTAAGCAACTGAGAACAAACATGCATTTGACATAGGATTATCTTTTACCATATCTACCACATACACATTTACTACCCTATTAGCAGTAAGTTGTGCTTTGCTCTCAACAATTATTTGATTAATCTTTTTAACAACCTCTGGGCCTACTATCTGACAAGTTTCCTTTGTGAAGAAGGATCCATAACCCTTATCACTCATTTGTGAAACACTCAGAATATTGAATTTTAGATTATCAATAAGATTCGCATTCTGAAACTTGATTTTTCCAGCTGAGACACATCCTGACCCCAACACCTTCCCTTTTGAATTATTTTCAAAGGATATATCACCCCCTCCATGAGCTTTAAAATCTTTGAGCACGGCTTTACATCCTGTCATGTGCCTGGAGCCCCCACTATCTACATACCAAAGACTGTCAAGGCAAGTAGAAGCTCCCTGCACATGTTTTGAAATGATTAGTTCAGGTGAGTTTCAAAAGCCAGAATAGCTTTCGATGGGGTATCAGATGATCCAGACTCAAGTTCAGATAAATGAGCAGTGTTTAGATCAGGTTTTTGTAACCACTGTTGTGAACCATTTCCTATCAACTGTTGGTAACCATGAGGATGCCTATTTTAGAAGACTTTTTGTAAGTCTCATAAACCATAGGCACCTTTTGATAACTAGGCTGGCTTTTACCTCTTGAAAACTGGTTTGATGGAAGTGCATATGTCACTTGAATTTCTCTGTGAACAGAGGTTTGATTTAAGGCTTTTGTGACAGATGTTTCAATCGATTCAAAGTTCTGTTCAGATTTGTTTTCAGAAAAGTTTGAATTTTCTCTTTCAAGAGCTTTTGCTCTAATCTGTTTTACCTTTTGATGATAGATTTTGAGATAGGCACACTCTTGGGTAATGTGATTTGTTTTGTTGCAGATGGTGCATCTAGGAGATTTGGGTATAACACAAGTTTTGTTTATGTCAAAGGCTTTTAGAAGAAAACAATCTGCAGCCACATGATTACTCTTTTCACAAAATTCACAAAACAAGTATTTAACCTTTTCTTTCCTTTTCCTATCAGACTTTTTGAGAGCAGTGGTGTAACCTCTGCTGGCAAGTCTTTGATAGGGATCACCAGTGCTTTTGCTGCTTTTATACCATCAATGGTTGAAAAGTCCATTGGTTTGAAGTTTTCCAAAATATCACATTCATCTGACCAGGTTGGTTTAAACTGATATTTTTCAATTTCTTTATCTTTTGCTGAAACCTCTGGTTTTTCAAGAATGATTTTGTTTCCATTTTTATCTGTGATTTTAATTTCTTCACCAACCAAGTTTGTTGGGACTATTTCAACTGGCTCAGAATCAATTTTTGCAGCATTTTCACAAGTCTGGTCATAGTCTCTAAAGCCTATTCCAAACTTTATGTTGCTCTTGATTTGAGCATCAAGCATAAGCTCATAACCTTTACAAGACTCTACCCATTTTTCACAAGTGATCTGGGTAGATTCAATCTTCAGTTTGCAAACTTGGTATTTTTCTACCATGGTTTGGAGCTGGTCTTTGGTTATGCTTGATTCATGCCTTAGGCTACTCATTTCAGAATCTTTTTACTTAACTTTGTTTTCAACTCTTTGATAAGTTTTCAAAATTAAGCTCATATTATAAAACTTTGTTTCTCAAGTTTTCATTCACCTGCTTTATATTTGCAAAAGCAATAATACATTTGTCAGAACATAGATCTTTAAGGATCTGAGGTGATACCTTCGAAGCAGCCATAAGAGCACAATCACACTCTTCTTCCTCACACACCATTTCATCCCAAGGGTCAGATAGAGTGTCTTTTTCAACATCAACAGCATTCACTTCAACCGCGGGTGTAACTTCTGGTATAACCACTGCTTCACAACAATTAACCACATCAGACTTCAACTCCTGCTCCACAGATTCATCATCTTCAACAATGGTCTCCAAAGCCATTAAACATATATTTTCATTTCAAAATCATTTTTGGCTATGAGAGCAAAGTTTTCATCTGTTAAATCCTCAGGCAAACTCATGGTTGCAAAAGTCGCTAGGCACTCCCTAGTCGGTCGACCGGGAGTTGAGAGTACTCGGTCTAGGCGGAGAGTACACGGGAGTACTCGGACATGTTAAATTATAAAGAAATTACTTTTAGAGATTAACTATATGTCAAATAACATAAAATTACTAATATTTATAACAAGTACGTGAAAATGATATTCGTTCGATAGGCATAGAAATTATGTTTATTATTATTTAAGTCAAACTAGGCTCGAGTTGACCTACTAGATCCGATTCTAGCCGAGCTTGACCACGTTTGACCGACTCTGAGTAATTAGGCGGAGTCGAAGAAAGTCGCCTTGACAGCCTACCTTGTAATGACTACTCGGGGAGTAGTCGGCCTTGGAAACCTTGTTTTACAACCATGGGCAAACTACTCCAATCAACAAAACCTTGTGTAAAAAAGCTTTGTTGATTAACCTCTGCTGGTGTAGCACTAGTTTGAGTAGGTTGAGTAACTTGTAGCACTTGCTGCATATTTACTTGAGGTGGTGCTTGGACATATTGAATCTGTGGTGCAGGTGTTTGGACATAATGGACAGGAACTCTAGCAACAAGATGTGCAAAGTGTGCAGTGTTTTGCATTTGAGGTGCAGGGTATATTTGGAATATTGGACAGTGCTTTGAGGTTTGTTGCCAGGATGTGTTACTATTGGTCCTGCAGATTGTGATATGCATTATCTGGCAAAGTGACCCATCTTGTTACATTTGTAACATTTGATTTTAGACTTATCCAACCCAAATTTCAACCCCCCCATGCAATCCTGGAAACCTTCTACTAGTTCTTTTGTAAAATTTACTTGATCTAACACTTAAAAGTGCCAGCTGATGCAAAATGTCCATCTCTTCAAGGTCAGTGGGTTCATAATGTTGTAAATCATTCATTTCAAAAGACAGATTGTCAGAGGTCTGACTTTCACAATTTGCAGCAAAGGCAAAATTGGGTGTACAGGGATCAGAGTTGAAATCGTTTCCAGATGTTATGTCAATGTAATGATCATAACTCTGATCCTTTCCACAGCTAGACCCCTCCTCATGACTATATAGGGCAGTGTTTCCCAAACTATAATTATCAGTCATTTTCCCTGACTCTTGCAACTAATTTTTCTGGTTCAACTCTCTCTCATATGTGAGGAGTCGTCCATGAAGTTGTGTCAAGGTCATTTCCTTGTAACCAACAGCTGTTCTAGTGACATAATCTACAGTCTCCATTTCTTAGGTAAAGATCTCAAGAAATGACTATTGACAGTAGAATTTGGAAATTCCACATTTACCAATTTGAGCTCACTGATGAGACAGCTATATCGTTTGAACTGTTGGTTAATGACTCACCCTTAACGTGGCAAAATGTTTCATACTGTTGATTTAAGACCTCTCTGTTATTCTCTATTACCTCTTCAGTACCACCGAATTGCTCTTTGAGAGCATCCCATAACTCTTTAGCACTGTTACAATGATGTAATCCCGCATAAATCTCATTGGGCAAAGCCGAAGCAACAATGCTAAAGGCCTTAGCATCCAATTCAATTTTGAGGAAATCATGTTCAGAGTAATTTTCGAGTTTCTTAGGGAGCTGCGTGTGGGGATCCTCTGTACTTGGAACCATGGGAACATGAGGTCCAAATACAACGGATCTCCAGCATCCGGTGTTCTGTTGGGCAAGAATATGACCCATCCGATGTTGCCAAATAAAATATTCATTTCATTTCAACATCAGAGGTTTGAACATGGATCCAATATTGGATTCTGGTGTGTTTTGTGCCATTTCTCTTGTTTTCAACAGATTTATGTTTTAAAAACTTTTGTAGTAATAAAACTCTGTATTCAAGTAAAACTATCAAACGAATTAGCACAAAGAGCTGATCTGTTCAAATCAATATGACTGTTAAATCAAAATCGATTGACCAAGCTCTGATACCAATTTTCAGGATCTAAGTTTGAATCACTTGTAGTTTTTGTTTCTAAAGATGGAAAATGGATTGAAGTTTTAAAGATATGCAGCGGAATTAATGGAAAACTTTTACTACAAGAAATCGGTCCTTTGTTTTCATCATCATCATGCTTTCAAGTTGGTAAACTCGCATGTGATTCACAAACTCCCCCTTAGCCAATTACATTCGTTTGATAGTAAGAAATGAAGAAGATAAAATGCGAATTGATCTTTTTCAGGAAGACAAGTTTAACTATATTACATTGATCAGCTATTTATACTAACTTTCTAACCACTGAGCATCTTTTATGAAGTCATGGTTGATAGTGAAAGCTAACAAAATCATAACTAACTAAAACACTGCTAAACTAACACTATCAGTGCATAGCACTGTTACATTGAATAAACTAGTCTAAGCACTGATCTCTATCCTTTGATCTTGTTTCTTCTATCAGACCTTTGCTTCTTGTTCGATTAGATGATAGGAACAATTGTTTAAGGAAAGCAGTGTAAAGATATATCAGAGGTTGTAACCTCTGATAGTTGGACCAAAGATCGGATAGTGTATTTGGCTTTGATATCATATGTTCCTTTGTTAGGGTTTAATCCCAACAGTTACAGTTTTGACCGGACACAGACGAGTATTGATGGTCCATGATCAGGCGGTTCTAGACGGAAGTTAGTGCATAAACTTAACGATTACAGTTTCGGTAGAATGTTATTAAGAATTGAGTAGAAACAGAATACAGCAGAAGTCTTCATCTTTAAGTCCAGCTGCCGGAGTTCCTGAAGAGAATCCGGCAGCACCTCCCCGTAGGGATGGCAAAAACTCAAATGAGAAATGAACACACACCACCTTTTTATAGGGATACACAAGTTCGCTTGACATGTGCATATGAGGACAAGTTCGGGCGAACTTGTCTACCATATGACAAGTTCAAGCGAACTTGTCTGCCACATGTCAAGTTCGAGCGAACTTGACCTCCACATGTCAAGTTCGGGCGAACTTGTTCCCTTTTACACTGTAAACTCCGTATTTTGGTCGTGTGTTCGATTCTAACCTATACAATATTCAACACACACTCAATCTAGCCTATTCGACAAGTGATGAACACAAAAGGCATCAATAGATTCCCTCTTGTTCGTTACTGTCCAAGCTTGATCTTGAAATTCAAAACTTTGAGCCGTGTTTGAATATTCTGCAACTTCAATCAAGGTGTCTGCTGATGTCGTCGAAACGCGTCAACAGATTCCCCCTTAATTGATGATCCGGGTTTACATTATCAACTTTCAATACCGCTGAAATCTCCAGTTCAGATCTTTGGTTGCATGGTTTCCGACCTCCTCTGATTTGCTTGACCAACAAATTTTCTCGAATAACCACCAACTTGAAGCTAATCAATGCAGTAGGTTCTCCATTTCGACGATAACCGCATCCGAGTTCAGTTTTTGAATAAGCGTTGAGCATCGAGAGTTTATTCCGCACACTCCTAAAATATCAAAAACTCAACTGGCAATTGATAGAAACTTCGAATCACCGCACCGAAAAACTTCAAATTAACGAACACCCTCGAAAATCTGAAATCCCAATTTCCGTAATCGCAATTAAGCACCCTTCAGAAAGATTTGATTAGCAAATCGGTAATCTGCTCAATCAACAAATCTTCATTGGAAACATATAATCTGGTAAAGCATCGAATCTGAGAAACATACGTCCGTGACCAAAATCACATTCTTCCTCTTCAGTCACAATGCCAGAAATATAGCTATCTCCGGTAGACCAGCGCCACTTAATCACCAAACATCATCATCCAACGGCGGTTAGTCCAAAGAGAAGAATGATTCATCTACTTGAAGACTAAAAATAAAGGCCACCAAGGTTATCATCAGATTTCCTTGGTAATTTTGAAACCATCCGTCTACGGAGCTAGTCATTAATTCCTAAGATCATCACAGAACATTTTGTACGTCCTCAGTTCCTCACTGGTACTAACGACTGCTAATCCAGCTAACTGTTCCTTCACCAGAGATCAGGACTCTAACCCTTAAGCATCACTCTGTATCATGAACTGAAAACTCGGAACTTCCTGTGATCACCCGATGAATCTCGATCCTCTGCATTTCCCGATAATCTGCAATCGGTAACCACCCGGATACTGTTGCAGTAGTCACGAATTTAAAAAATGTCGGAATCTTCAAATATTAAAAAAATTTATTCCCCCTAATTTTTGCAAATTCTGACCATACTGAAATTTTCACTGAAATTCCCCCTGAAATCCGGAATTTTCAGTTTTTAACAAATGCGGATTTAACGTTTAGGCCCATTACTAGTCAAGACACCCAAATGATCAACGTTCTGCACCGGTATCAATGACTCTCCCGTTATCTTCAAAATTTTGTGACCGTATCACCAAATCTGTACTCTGAAGCTCTAGACGGTGTCCCCGAACATCCGGGTTCGGTCATCGAAACTCGAAAAAATTTCTATCGCCAAATTTTTTCTAGACAAGTTCGGGCGAACTTGTATCAAAGTATACGAAATTTAAGCAACAAGTTCGGGTGAACTTGTAACTATAATTTCATTTAAAATCCAGTCAAGTTCGGGCGAACTTGGTTGGCCAACACCAAGTTCGGGCGAACTTGTATGAAATGAACAAGTTCGGGCGAATTTGTGCTTAATTTCAGTGAAAATCAGTCAAGTTCGGGTGAACTTGATGAAAAATCATGAAAATCCTTGTCATGTTCGGGCAAACTTGGTCCCCCAAATCAGCCTTTTTTTCACATTTTTCGATCCAGAATCCTTATTTCTTCGAATTTCGAGATTAATACACCGTGATCAGATGGTTCTATACGGAAGTTAGTGCACAAATTTAACGATTACAGTTTCGGTAGAATGTTATTAAGAATGGAGTAGAAACAGAATGCAGCGGAAGTCTTCATCTTTAAGTCCAGCTGTCGGAGTTCCTGGAGAGAATCCGACAGCACCTCCCCGTAAGGATGGAAAAAACTCAAATGACAAATTAACACACAACACCTATTTATAGGGAAACACACAAGTTCGCTTGACATGTGCATATGAGGACAAGTTCGGGCGAACTTGTCTACCATATGACAAGTTCGAGCGAACTTGTCTGCCACATGTCAAGTTCGAGCGAACTTGACCTCCACAGGTCAAGTTCAGGCGAACTTGTTCCCTTTTACACTGTAAACTCCATATTTTGGTCGTGTGTTCGATTCTAACCTATAAAATATTCAACACACACTCAATCTAGCCTATTCGACAAGTGACGAACACAAAATGCATCAACAAGTATGCATCTCTTCAGAGGTACATTGGTTTGCGAGCTAGGGTTATTGACTGGGGTTTGATGGAGCGTATGGCCGCACGCGCTAGGCTAGATGGTTTGATTACACCTCGCTGGAGGAGGTTACTGGACGAGAGGTGGGCGTTTCATCATGAGCTAGTACTGGAGTTCCATTCTACCTTCTTCCTTCATCACGTTCGTCTTACTGATGTAGCTGCAGTCAGCTTTACCCTTGGATAGCAGACACATACTTTGTCCTTAGCTCAGTTCACCGTTAGTGCTGGTTTATATACATTGGAGGAGATGACATAGTCTGTTTTTACCGATAGCTTGATGGGATGGACAGATGTAGAACTACCACAGTGTATCACTACCTCACAGCTTGCAGTGTTTTGGTCCACCATAAGAGATGGTGCGTGGATGTCAAGGATCCCAACCTCACAGATCAGGGATCCAGTTATTCGATTTGTTCATCGGATTCTTGCATGCACCGTCCTTTCTTGTTACATGAGTCTCGAGAAAGTGACATATCATGATTTGTTCGCATTGTATTGTATGGTGCAGGGCCAGGAGGCCAATCCAGCGGTGTTTCAACTACACGAATTTAACAGAGATCGGGGGCGAGGTACAGAATCGAGGATTTGCATTGGTTCATATATTAGCATACTCGCAGAGAGCTTAGGGTATTCGCACATTTTCCGTCAGCATGGTTGCATGAGGAGCATGCTGGTTCGAGGTTTAGGTTGAGTGATATGAGACAGATGACACGGTTACTTGCACCAGGTGATAAACCCAGATTTCTTGAGCAGAGGGTAGTTCAGGTAGTTCCTAGGGCCGAGGGAGAGGCACAGGAGGATGTCCCGGTTGTTGCACCATGCCACCAGCATGGCGGTAGGCAGAGGCCTCGGGTTAAGGTACCTAGAGCTACTAGGGCACAGAGGACAGCGAGTGAGCAATTGGATAGTTTGGAGCAGGTTGTTGAGGAGGTTACGGATTCACAGGTCGAGATCAGGTTGATGTTACAGCGCATCATGGATCATCTTCACATTCCTCCATAGGCTCCTTAGCCGCCACCGGGCCTGCGGTAACTAGTTTCAGAGTTGGATTTTGGGTTACCTTTGTACTTTTTCTCCTTATTTTTGTTTTTATAATCATGGTATGTATTTGATACATATACTCGGGGGAAATTGTAAGGGTAACCGGTTGGGTCTTTTGTTGTACTGTACACTGTATATTATTGTATATTATGGTTGTGTTTGATATATTGCTTCTAGCCGTGCAGTTTTATTATACAGGTATTATCACGATTGCTGAGTCGCGTAAGCTGAATGGTTGGATTGTATACGAGTAGTGTATCGAGCGTATCAGGGGAGTTTCAGTCTCATTTCTCCTGTTTGTTGTTGATGTATTATTTTTGTATTCGTCTATTTCCTTTTCGTTCACATTGGGGACAATGTGTCTTTCAAGTGTGGGGATGGGGGAATTTGTAAATTGAGTCATGTAAATAGTGTTTTGTAAATATCTACTAAAAAGAAAAAAATAAAATTAAAAAAATAGTTGGTTTTGCGAGTCCCGGTCCTTTAGCGCATAGAAGACGAAAACGAAGAAAAGCGGTTGCAGCGAAGAAGCACGGAAAGACGTGCCGAAAAAGAAGAATTAAAGGAAAGTTCGGTGCCCAGAAGGCCTTACAGACCGTAAGACCTTGGTCCTTACACTCTGTAAGGTAGGAAGGCACGCAGATTTTTTGTTAGGCTTAAGGACCGTAAGCCTTAAGGCCATACGGTCCATAAGCATGTCGGTTTTCGCAAAAATTTGTATAAAAACATAGCAGCGGACTAGGGTTTGATCATTCCGCACACCAAGCGACTTTGGAGCACACTAGGAAGATTTTGGAGCATTGTGAAAGTGCTCATGAGCCTAGGAAGCATTCGGTTTGAGTTTGGAGCATTATGTTCGTTAAACATTAGTTTTTCGCATTCTTTTCGACTCGAATCATGTTTTCCTTTGTTTTCAGAATTATTTCAGTGATGTTATTGATTATTATGAGTAGCTAAACGTTAATACTGCTTAGGTTGAGATGAACTAGATGTTTGTGACATTATTTTGACTCGATTTTAGTTATTTTATGCGATTTACATAACTTAATCTTGAGATTGTTCTTGATATTTCATGTTTGAGTGTTGTGATTGATTGTTGATTGATAAATTCAGCAGTTTAGGCACGTGGAAATACAACCTAGACTTAGGGTTTAATTCGAATAAGTTAATCTTAGGGTTTTCAGTTTGAATATTGTGTTTAGAAATAAACCAAGTTAATCAACTGTTAAAATCAACAACTAAAACTTGCATCCTCATCTAGTGACTCGAAAGATGATTTAGGTGTGCTAGGTTATTAGATAATCGTTGTTGGGTAGATTAGGTTACCGATAGCTCGGGCTCGTTTATTTCATCGCGGTTAGGGTTTCCTAGGATTTCAATTCTCAAGGTTTGGTTTGCTTCGCGAATAGAGGGTATTGGGGGTAGTCTAGCTTTCATCACTTGATATTCCTGGGATTTGGTACCGATAGGTCGAGCCGGTTCGTTCTAGCACTTCGTATTTATCCATATCTTTCGGTTAATCATCACTAGTGGGAGGTTATTCAGGTAGATTAGGATATTTAGCCGTTTCCATAGTCAAGATAGATTCTAGGGATTCGATACCTAGGTAGTACCTTCTCATCATATTTGTCCTACGCCTACCTCTCGAGTTTGTGTTTGTGTTGCATTGATTGTCTTGTTTGCAATTTTCTTAATTAATTAGATTCTTAGTTAACCATTGAAATCAAACCTAAAATTGACTGTGTATTCGATAGAGGTTTAGTATCTAAAGTTTGCGTATAGTGTCCATGGATTGATACTCGGTCTTGCTATCTACACTACACTGTGACAGGTGCACTTGTCGATTGTGTGTGGTTTAGTTTGCGATTCCATTTTAAAACTTGTCTGATTTTTAATATACACATTTCACACATCAAGTCTCGGGATCCAAGATTGATTATAAGAGTTCTTGTCAAACAAAGGCCATGCTTGGCTAATCTCTTACATCACTTGGTGAAGACAAGTCTTTAATGTATTACTTTTGATTTTTAATCTTTCGGCACTTTTTAATTGGGTATGTATTAATGACTTTAATAAATAGTTTCTTATGTTGAAAGTGAATTTTCCTAACTATTTCTTCATGATGTTATTGATTTACTCATTCGTGTCTTTACGGTCTATATAAAGCACGTTAACTACTTGGAAGGGGGTTAGAAGCGTGGTTTGGTAAAGCTCTTGTCTCGTTCAGTGTATAGATCCTGCGAGGACTTGGTTCAAGCTTACTAGGACCTCCTTTGATGCCTTATGGTATTGGATGGCGGGGGTGCGAATAGCTTGAACCCCTCATATGTAAACTACTATTAAAACATTAAACCGGCCTCTTGGGATTGTATCCTTGCTAACTCAAACCACTTGGTTGAGGGTAACGTCACCTTCAAAAGAGGGGCCTACCACTTTTCACACTAATAACTTACTTTTTAACTTCCAATATTCTGATCTTTTGGGATTGTATCCCTGCTGACTCAAACCACTAGGTCGAGGGTAACGTCACCTTCAAAAGAGGGGCCTACTACAATAACTAAGATAATCTCTTAAGAAGTCCGAAAGTGCGTAAATCATCAAAGGGTACACTAAAGGAGGAGTCGGATCAAAGTGATTCTATATTGTCTATTTGTATTTCATTTTTATTTATCTTTTCATTATTATATTTACTTTTATGTTTCAAAACTTTTATAAAAAATTTGGATCGATTAGACGTTGACGCTAAACCGGTATTAAAAGCTCTTGTGTCCTTGGAAGACCTCGGTATCTTACCAACACTATACTACGCTCTCGATGGGTTCACTTGCCCTAGTGTGTGTTTCGTGTTAGTACAATATCGTGTTTTATAAATTAAAAACTTTACTAATGCGTAAAACGGACTTAAAATATTAAAAAATCATATCACGCTCGGCACGCACCACTTACCTTACCCGAAATTAACCCCTTAGTCGCCAACTTTGAGCCTAAACCTTTCGATTGACCAACCCATTTAGCTTTTAACCCACTAAACCTTTTTTGTAATTTAACCCGACTGACGAAAATTTGATTCTAGGATGTTTGTTTGTTTGTAAGTATTTGTTAGTATTGTTTTAAAGAATCCGAAGATACAATGGAAAATAGTAGAAAATTGTCATGAAAATTTCCAAAAAGATGTATTAGTTGTTCATTGAATTAAAGGCGAATTTGTGCCTTATAGTTGATATTTAGTCGTTTAGTAGTTTATGTAACAAAAATCCAAGTTTCATCTCCTTAGCCACTTTTAAATATCCTATTCCATACCCTTCGCCTAGACCCATTACGACCCTTTAAGCCCTTTTGATTTGTGCTTCATTTTTGTGTAAATTGGTGGAGAATGCTTGAGTTGCAAGCATATGCGTATATGTGTTCTAATCGGTTTGAGTCTTCACTATAATACACCTGTGCATCCTTGCTAGTTATTTGCTAAACCGGGTGGAGAGAACATTGTGATGGATGTGCATGGCATGCTAGTTTTAAAGGGTGGGTAAATCTTGGGTAACCATCTCATGTGCTGAAAGTGAAAAATTCATTTAACCATTGAATAACTTTTGAAATGTATATATTGTAAACCGGGTATGACAGACCTTGACTCGAAATTTTGGGAATGGGAAGTGTGTTCGTTTGTTTGACCCATGGGAAAGTGAAAAACATATTTGCTTGAGGGCAAGCAAAAGACAAGTGTGGGGATGTGATACGTGGTTGAAAACTTGGTGTTTAATCATTTTAAAGTTTATGTTTTACATGAATTTGAGTTTTGAATAGCCTACTTTGATTCAGATTGTGTTTTACCGGTTTGTCAGAGTTCAAGGAGCTATTCGGGAGCTTTACGGAACATTAGGCTGCGATCGGGACCAACCAGAGACGCGAAATGGAGAAACAGGAAACCCAACCTCGAGGAGGCGACGACCTAGGGCCGCGTCGCCCAGAAAAGGACGTAGACAATAACGGATTGCGTTGGCCAAAAATCTCATCAGGGTAAGGCATCGCTGACCCCCTGTCTTTGCGTCGCTGACGCGACTTGGTTGTTGGTTGCGCTGATTTTGTGGGTCTAGACTTTTTTGACGAAATTTTGAAGGAAAAACACTGAGGTTACGAATTTTGAAAGCTATTATCCGTTCTTGGAGCCTAAAATCATAATATCTGTAATCTTGAACTCTTCTCCAATCATCAATCATCACCATCTTCACTAATCTAATCCTAAACCCTAAGCCATCAATAATAATCATCAATCCATCATCATCCTCACTTCTCCATCCAACCCTAACCCTAACCTTCATCATTACTCCAAGAATCAAGATCATGGCCGTTACTCGTGTTCATCATTAGGTGTTCATGATTCTTCAACCATGAGCTGCTAGTCTCTTCGGGTTTTATCCCGGTGTAGATTTTTGTTTGATTTTCTAGGGTTTAAACATTGTGCTTAATTTAATTTTTAACTAGTTAATTGTGATTTTGAAACTTTTGTCAATTGTCTTGCATTTGTATCGAATTCGTGAATTGTCGAGTGAAGATTAAATTTGACTTTACGAAATATTTATGTACCATTATGCCTTGTTTTAGGTTAGTATTTACATGTTCTTGATAACGAAGTGCATTGCGGTCCGTTCTAGAAACGTTGATAGCTCTTGGCACCTAAGTCACGTGATACTAAATTTGTTAATCATTAAATGCAACTAAATCAAGTTAAAACGTGTAGGAACCCTAGGTCTTGCATTAATCGAACCGGGTGTGGAACTTGTTCTTTTATTATTGTCTTTAAAATCAAGAAATTAGTTTAGTGCGACTTTGAGTAATTTGTTTTCGTAGTTAATAACAAATTTGTCATTATACTCCGACACCTTTTTCAAACCAAACCAAACAAACAAAAATTCAATATAGCAAGCTTCATCAGTTGTTCCAACTTCATAATCATTCAAAGCTTAGCACAGACCACAGACCCTACGGTTGACCCCTTGCTACCACTAACTATTAGTTTAAGATAATTCGGGATTTTAAAAATTATCTTTGACCGGGGTGCGACACTCCGGTCATACATCCACGCGAAAGGCATGACACTTAGTGAGACATTCCAAGTTGCAGCCACGATTGAAAAGTTGCCTCCTTCTTGGATAGAATTCAAAACCTAACTCAAACATAAACGAAAGGATGACCGTGGAGGAACTTGTGGTTTGTCTTCGGATATAAGAGGACAATAAGACAACCCTGAAAAAAACCAATTCGCAAGTTGTGGCTAAAGCAAACATGGTAGAACATGGGCAATCCTTGCGGGGCAACAAGGCCAAAGGTGAGAAGAAGGATAAAAGGGAAAGAAAAGGTTAACAACCTTGGACCAAAAAAAGGCTATGAAAAGAAAGTGCGCACCTTTCCAAGGTACTTTTTACAACTGAATGAGATGAGGCACCGTGCTAACTAATGCAAGGCACCTAAGCGTGAGCACGCGCACTTGGTGTATGCGGATTGAATGCCTTTGGTGGCAATGATTTCTAACCTGATTGTCGTGATGGAAGAGGTCAACCTTGTAACACCTCAACAGATTGTGGATGCACCTGAGTGAGACAACCGAGATTGTTCAAAACTCCATATGGACTAAGAACGACAATAGTTAAATAACCAACTTTCATTTCATTCATAAATTCAAAGTACATCTTTTTGGAAAGGAAATACAACATCGAATCCAGCCTTACTAAATAAGCAAAAGATTACATAAATAAAAATTTGGTGCGTTTCTAATCCACCCTAAGTAGATTTCATGAGATTTCATCATCAATTTCCTGCAACATTTTATTAAAGTATATGTCATCACACATAGGTCGGTGAGCATACAAATTTGATTTACAAAGCATACGTATAAAATCTCAAATCCAATATGGCAATTTGTATACTAAGTTACATATCATACTAGCATGAAAGAACTATATGTCAAACCAAAGTGTCCACTAGCGTAATCTCATCACCGAAGTGAACAAGACTGTATGATATAATGCTTAACAATGACCCCAAATGGGTGGTGTGCTACTCCTGTTCTGTTATACATGTTAAGGTAGGCTTGCAAAGTTAACGACAAATAGGGTGCATGAAGTGTATTCTAGCATCGTATAAACATCAAGTATAACAAGTAGCATGTTTTAATGGATTCAGTGTTTGCATAAGATTGATGGTGTGTGATTTGTGAATTTAATAAGTTATACACATTACACCCAAAAGTGGTTTAAAATGGAAAGAGGGTCAAGTATACTCACGGTTTGCAAATGCTTTCCACAAAGTGAGCTTGAATATTTGGAGGATGGATCACTGAGGTTATCCTAAAATAGATAAGCAAGGTGTATGAGTGTATGGAGTCGACAGCAGGAATCAATTAGAATTTACAAGTAAAAATACAAAATATATCTTGCTTTAGGTACTCATTTGGACACCATTTTTAGCTAGTGTTCTTCATGAGTGTTGCACTCTTTGGAAGTTAAGAATGGGGAGACTAAAACTAAGACAATTCCTACTTTACCACAACATCCAGCCATTATTTTAGTTGATATCATGGTTTGGTGTTGGGTAGTATGCATGTGTGTGTGTGTGTATTAATATACTATGTTAGATTCTAGCTTAAGGTTATGCATTGTCATGTCATGGATTGCGATGAATGGGTAGGATGGATCCTTTAACCCTTTAGTTCACAAATGCACAAATCATCACATGGATGATTTGGATGGTCATGAACATAAGTACAAGAAATTAAAACTTATCTAATTCACCAAGCAAACAAGTGGGTTTAACTAGACGAGTACTTCCAACATGATAATGGTTGGAGACTTGTGTAGTTTGTCCACTTTGATTACTTGAAAGTTACTTGGTGACTTAGATTATTTGAAATGTGAACTTAAAAGCACAACATTTCCGGTGATGTTCCAACTTTAGTTTACCATGGTAAACTTGTGGAAACACTCCTAGAGGTTATCCCAAAGAAGGAGAAGCAAGAATTCATGAAGAAGAGAAAGGGAAAGTGAGTTGCAACTCACTTTTGCACTTGGAATGAATCTGCCCAAAGTTGCAAATATGAATCTTGAGAGTGTAAAATGTGAAATGGGGATGTGTGAGGCTTAGTTTTATAGTTGAGGATTACGGTTGGTGTTGTTAATGAGTTGTATGGTGATTGGGGTTGAAGGAGGTGGAGAAACAAACCAATCCTCAACCTGAAACAACTTTCTGTGGATTGAGTTGTCTCGCGTCGCGCGAGGGAAAGAAGACACATCCGAGCATCACTCAAGGGTGTGATTTTCCAAAGTTCGTGAGTTTTGTACATTTTTGGCCCTGAACTTGATTTTGATGTTGTTTTGAGCTAGAAACTTATGTTTTAAAATGTTTTTCTGCATATATGATATATTATGAGTATGTATAACGTTTGAGTATGCATGATTAATGATAACACATGTATAAGGTATGTCTTGTTTTCGTAAAAAATGTGAATTTCGTGATTTGATTATGCATTGTGCACGTATGCATAAACAAATGTGAGTAAATGTGATTTCCATTGATCAAACGTCTCGGATTACAATGATTGAAGCAGATTATGATTAAAAGTTTCTAAAAATAGAAAGGACAAAAATATGGAATGCTACAAACCTTGTGACCAACTTTCCAAAGGGATGGGGGGTTGATACGGGTGAACCCGCCAAGTTTGTCTAGACAAGACCCTCTTTAGTACATTTAAAGAGGTTGCGGGGTACTAGAAGTTGTATATGAGAAATGCCGCAACTGTCGATATCAAGGGTGAATGCAATGTGATCTTGAAGTGGACTTCGGGGATGGAGCTCACTCTAAGCAACGTGATTTATGTTCCAAACCTTCGCAGAGCTTAGTATCGGGATGGTTGCTTAACATTTTTTGGTTTCCATTTAGGTTTTGAGTCTGATACGTTTGTATTTACTAAACGTGAAATGTATGTTGGTAAGGGCTATGCCCCCATTGGTATGTTCAAGTTGAATGTCATGGTTATCAAAAGAAATGAAAGAAGCTACTACTTCTATTTACTTGATTGTGTCTTCATATATTTAGCATGGTAGACTATGACATGTAAATTGTGATTCACTAAGACGTTTGATGAAACTAAAAGTGTAAGAAATAGGTTCACTTTTTAGTGAAATATATTACGAAATATATAATAACGAGACTCTCGTTATTCATAAGGAAATATGATACTATATGAAAAATAAATGAAATACATTGTACCAATCTTGATTCAAGTCGAAGTCTCTAGAAAACTTCAACCGCACCTTGTTGTTCGAAACTCCGCTGCAAGACAAACAAAAATTGTTGACAGTTTTGGTTGAGGCACATGTTCAACACGCTTCCCTTAAAACAGATTTCGCGCTTCTACTAAAGACGACGCGACTGTTTCCCAGGGTACAACAGCCAAAGCAGTATGTACTGCCGGAGATGGCCACACGCCCGAGGTTACACCGGATAAAACTACAGTGTTAGAACTTGTAAAATTATGATACGAAGGTGATGAAATCGTATAGAGAAAACATATCTCTCTAAGTACCCAAACATGGGTCTTCAAGTATTTTATATCTTTCTAAGAACTCTCCATGTATTCATGAATTTTCCTTGTATCATATCTCTTGTATTTCTCTAGTGTTCTCTAAATATGAGGCACATGGTGTTCTAAATATATAAGAGTCTCTTAATGAGTCAAGAGTCTCATTATATATATACTTAAACTCTAATAAAATTCATCAAATGTCATCAAGAGTTTCACCATATGAAGATTAAGAGTCTCAATAATTATAGACTTAAACTCTAATAAAACTCATCAAATGTAATCATTAAAACTCTACATAAGAGTTTTACCATATGATAAGTTTAATTAGTAATTATAATTTCATTAAATTATAATTCACTAGATATCCATTCACCAAATTTCCAACAATCCCCAACATGAATGGAGATCGTTCAAAACACATAAAATTTCAATTGGAACCTCGACAGTTGAGTTTTGCATACGATAGGTAGGTGTTACCCTTTGAACCTTCGCTCATGAAATGCACTTAGCCCACTAGCTTGAGTAGATCTCGATGTCTTTGAACTCGTCTTTGTGTAGACGACAATACACTTCACACAAGACTCTCCTTAGCCGAGTCATCTCCTCATAGTTGTGTCCAATAATGGTCGTGGAACACTTTCCTGGTTCTGCGAGAAGCTCTAGGAATTGTGCCCTCAATTCCATTCGAAGCGACCACACTTCTATCTAACATAGGTGATCCCCCTTAGATCATTAAAAGCATTATGGTTATCGTGATTTATCCAAATCATTTACCACATATTATGCTTAGCCTCGCTCTTTGTCTCTGAATATCATAGGAATAGACTAGGACGTATTTAAACACACCCTTTTATACTTTGGGGGTATGTATAACCATATATACTAGCTTATGCATATATATCATTATGCCCCATAGTGACCACCCTTAGGCATATGAGTTAGTTGTCCTATTAAACTTGGATCTTGGGATCTCCAGTCAACTAAGTTAGGTGTCCTTCACATACCCTTTTCCATGGGCTTTAGTCTCATTCCACAACTTGATCTCTAATAAACCCTCAGGTTGTTGGATCCATAACATTAACAAATAACTTTGCGTATTTGAGATCAATTGTCATGATGTGTTCTTAACTCGTAAGTTAACTTTGCCTGTTGTCAACTTCTAAGACTATAACCTCAGTGGCCATCTGAATCTGGTTATAATATATGTCTTTATAAGATACGCGTATCATTTAAGGCAAACACATCTCCATTATGCACTACAACCTTTGTGTCTTCCACTTAGTCGTCGGTTTGCAATGTTAGATTGGATTACAAAATCCTTATTGCCAAACTTTTAGGATACAAACGCAAGACACCCCCACATTTAAGCGTTATAGGATATCATCCAGATGGGGTATGAAAACCATTTCTACATACCCTTATAGGGTTGTTTCTAAATGGCTCCTCCCCCACATTTCTTGCCATTTGATCAACATATTTTTTGTAACTTCACTTATGACGACATTTATACACACATGATTGAACAAGATCAACCCCATTGTATCAGTGAATTCAACTCATATTGCATTAGCTTACATAAGCTTCTGAGCTGACCAAAGCAACACATGTCATTGTCATAAGTTTGTCACAATCTTAGAACAATTCTAATTTAACATCTTGAATAAGCCTAGACAATGAGTTCTCCTCGTTAGCTTTTCGAACAAACTCTTCAAAAGTTACATGTCTTTTCCTTATAATGAATGAAAATTCTTCCTCAACTTTGTCTATACACAAATTCTTATTGTGTTCATACACATTTGAATGTTTAGAGTTAATTAGTCTCCGTCAAGACACATAATTAACCAAGTACTAGTCTAGCATGCTTTAGACTACAATACTTTAGCATGTGAACAGAAGATGCATCATTCTGATTCTTCACAGCCCCAACGATATCATAATATCACTTTGCAACATTCATCCATTGTTAAGACAAAATAACGAGACTTACTCATAATCCTAAACCATCAATATTTAGGAAGTCTCACAAATTATTGTATATAGCACATAGCTAAAATTTATCATTCAATTAAGGAACATAACTTGTTTACATTTGATCTCCAACGCTTTACCAGTGACTCATAAGGACTTAAACATAAGTCTTAATCCAAGTCACTTGGCGAACACATTCATCACCAACAAGATGAATGTTCCTCGTCTACAATCACTATTATGTGTGAGATAAAGTCAACTAAATTGACACTCAAAAACATGACATTCATAATTTTGCCATAAGTGATTTGCACACATATATTGTTATTCATTAGGAGATGTGTATATTTAGGATGCCCTCCCAAACAAATGTAAACTCTCCATATAGTTCTAACAATAATCAAGTGGTAGATGCGTCTACGAATAGATCACTCGAAACAAATCTCGCAAGATTTATCAAAGGTATACAATAACATATAGTACTTTTTTTCATATGTTAGAATTCACACTTGTGAATTTTCCAATGACTTCTAACGAAGTACTTCAACATGAATCTCGTTTGTGTATTTCATCTCAATACACTCACTACTCTCTCGTGATGTGGTTACAGATTTGATGTCTCGTCTTTGACTTTTAGTCAATGCAACAACTCTCAAGTTGTTTATGTCCAAATATTTTCATGTACTATCCGTTTAAAACCATATTCTTTTACACATGTATAGTTGACGTTATAATTACTTTCCACAAAAATAATTTTTACGTCACAAACATTAGTGATTTATTTCTTTGTAAAAATTGCATGTGTTATCCAAAGATATTGAACACAACAATAAAATACATTGGAAACTAAATCATAGGTGGAAAACACTTTTGAAATTTAAACGGAAGCGTAGACGATATGTAGACATCAAATATAAAGTGCTTATATCTTCAACACTTGGCCGAAATCTTCTCAACGATATCGTCCCATGGCATGTCTTGAGGTACTCCCTCAATAAGACTCCATGCACTTGTAAGTATAAGTTCCCCATTTCATCTTGAAACTTTGAACTTGGACAAGTTTTCTCAAAACAACACCAAGTTGTTACAAAGGCTACATTTAAGTAGCAAACTTGAACAATTAAATTTGTTCACAACAACACCAAGTTGTTTTCCCCCAAATCATATTCACGAGATTGTTACTTTGTTCAACAAATGCTACTTCTAGCAAGAGTAGCAAACCATTTGAACTCTAAAAACTATGCAAAATAGGCAATTAAATGTTTACATAAAACATTTCCATTCCTTATGGATTATACAATGTACAATCTCTAACCTTGTATTTGTGATACACATTTTCTAACACACGTTTTAGAAAATTCAAGTCATTATATATATATATATATATATATATATATATATATATATATATATATAAACATGACCATTTAAATTTAGAAATCACAAATTAAAGTTGGTGATAAATCCCACACAACTACATCATCACTTTATGGTGATTTAATTCTTGTATTCTTACTCTTGTAGTTTTTCAATCTCATCAAGTTAGGCACATAGCCTACTTTTAATACAAGAGACATGGGGTGGAGAAAAGTCTCACTCAATGAGATTTTATTAGAGACATAAACTCTAATAAAAACAAATAAATTGACATAAAACTCTACTTAAGAGTTTATCTTCCATATGAAGAGTCTAGTAAATGATTTTAATTCATTAAATTCATACAAATACCACACCATCACTTTATGGTGCTTTAATTCTTGAAGTCAATCAAACATCAACTTCAATATATGACCTTTTATTTCTAAATCACACAAAGCATTATATTTACTAAAATCAATGCCACAACAAATTACTTATATAAAATGTTTACATAAAACATTTCAAAGCATTTGTATTTTAACCATTTTTAACAATCTTGTTAAAATGAAAGAAATTCTAACGCGCACGTTAGAAATATTAACATTTTTCACAAAATGTTAATTCGACTTGCTATAAACAAATATATGGTTCAAATAAATAAGTCATCTCCAATACACACGTTAGAAAATAAACAATTAAAAATTGCTTCCAAACTAACGCTTTCCATGAACGTTTCTAACACACATGTTAGAAGACAAATGAATACAAAAATCATTAGTTAATGGTTTTAAAAACGTTTCTAACACTTTTGTTAGAAGTAAACAATTACAAAATTGTTACAAAACTTATCAATAACTAGTTCTAACTAGCTCGTTAGAAATAAATGATTACATAAATCGTTATAAACGTATCAGTTTATATTAAGTGACTCTAACACGCTCTTTAAAATAAGTGATTACAAAATCATTATAAGAATTATTTGTTCATATCAATCCATGGGTGGATGAAGAGTCTACTTTAAATAGAGACTAAAATGGAGACATAAGACTCCAATCAAGTAACAAGAGAATCTAAAACTCCAATCATCTTTAAAAATTTATTTAAGGACATGAAAATTATACTCAAGAGAATTTAACGTTTACAAAAAATGTATGGTTTACACCCATAATCCGGTCTAACACACAAGTTAAAGAAATTTAACGTTTACAAAAAACGTATGGTTTACACAATAAACCCATTCTAACACAAAGGTTAGAAAAAATTAACGATTCCAAAATCGTTTCAAAACCAAACTATTGAACCAAAACTATTCGTTTTGTACCACGGTATAGGATTTAAGATTGTACCACAATCTCAATAAATCCAAGCACACCAAGTTGTACTACATACATATTTCCCAAAGATAATATTTATAAGATCATAATCTCTAAAAATATTTTTTATAATAAATCCTTTTGTGAACCCAAAATCCTTATAAAGTTTTAAGATTGTAGCAACAATCTCACGAAACCTGTTTTAAGTTTGTAGAACTAGGTTCACTTTTTATTAAAATATATTACAAAATATATAATAACGAGACTCTCGTTATTCACAGGAAATATGATAGTACAATCCGGTTACAAAACTATATGAAAAATAAATGAAATACAAATACATAGTACCAATCTTGATTCAAGTCGACGTCTTTGGAAAACTTCAACCGCACCTTGTTGTTCGAAACTCCGCTGCAAGACAAACAAAAATTGTTGACAGTTTTGGTTGAGGCACGTGTTCGACACCCTTCCCTTAAAACAGATTTCGCGCCTCTACTAAAGACGACGCGACGGTTTCCGAGGGTACAACAGCCGAAGCAGTATGTACTGCCGGAGATGGTCACGCGCCCGAGGTTACACCGGATAAAATTATAGTGTTAGAACTTGTGGAAAAATATGATACGAAGGTGATGAAATCATATAGAGAAAACATATCTCTCTAAGTACCCAACACATGGGTCTTCAAGTATTTCATCTTTCTAAGAACTCTCCATGTATTCCTGAATTTTCCTTGTATCATATCTCTTGTATTTCTCTAGTGTTCTCTTCATATGAGGCACATGATGTTCTAAATATATAAGAGTCTCTTAAAGAGTTAAGAGTCTCATTATATATGTATACTTAAACTCTAATAAAACTCATCAAATGTCATCAAGGGTTTCACCATATGAAGAGTTAAGAGTCTCAATAATTATAAACTTAAACTCTAATAAAACTCATCAAATGTAATCATTAAAACTCTACGTAAGAGTTTCACCATACGAAAAGTTTAATTAGTAATTATAATTTCATTAAATTATAATTCACTAGATATCCATTCACCAAATTTCCAACAAAAAGCATACCAACATCCCACAATGATTCAGATTCTAAATGTGAACCATCTGTTGAATCCAAAACTACAAGATCATCATTTAAATCAGTTTAAAGAATAACTAACCCCTTGATTTAACACACACCGATGTGTGTGATTTAAAGGTTGTTCCCATAAAAGGTTGAAATAAGTAATTCATCACATTTATTGATAATTGTACTAAACTAGTATTAAGCACCCCCGCGTTGCGGCGGGACCATCAACACTGAACTTACGACGTGTTACTGTGAATAACTTAGACCGAAACGTAAAACATAGAAACGAATAACTAAGTTGACCTAGGACTCGCGCGTTGCAACGAACCCATCAAACTGAAAAAAATAGACAACGTATAATATTGAACCGCAGACACGTTGTGCCGTGTTAACTCACAGAATTTAAAACGGAACGTAAAACGAAAAATTTGCGTAAGATGAAAAGTATAAGGGATGAAAATGTGAGGTAAAATTGCGAAAGACAAAAACTTTTGGGTTAAAAGTAAAAAAAACAAATAGGTTTGGGTTAAAAGTGAAAAATCAATTTTTTTTTTGAAAATCCTCCAAAGCATTGGGTACAATCACTCTATGCTTACAAATGTTGAAAATTTGTAGTTTGCAAATATGTTGTGTATACTTACTTGAAATTAAGGATGAAGCAATAGACAAGTTTTGTATAGAAAATGAAGTTGAGAATCAACTTAAAAAGGAAATAACAGCCGTGAGAAGGAACGAGGCGGTGAATATGTTGCACCTTTTTGTGGTGTATGCGTACAAAGTGGCATAGTACATGAGTGTACCGCTCCTTATTTCCACAATCAAATGGTGTGGCGGAACGAAAAAAACCACAGATTGAAAGAGATGATGAACGCCATGTTGATTAGTTCTAGGGTGAGCCGGGACATGTGGGGGGAGCTATTCTCTCAGCTAATTATCTTTTGAACAAGACACCTTTCAAGAAAAGGGAAGTGACCCCTTATGAGTTATGGAAGGTTCGAAAAGCATCATACAATTACGTGAAAGTGTGGGGGTGGCTAGCCTAGGTGATTATACCACCTCCTAGGACTCTTAGGATAGGACCCAAAATTGTTGATCGTGTATTCACTGGATATGCTTATCAAAGTAGTGCACATCGCTTTCTTGTACATCAGTCCAATAATCCGGATATACACAAAACCACTACTATAGAGGCCAATCCTAACATTGTCTCATACTTTGAAATGTGTTTTCTATGTTAGGACAAACACTTGCAAGTTCATTAACCCTGGTGGATGATGCAATTCATGATGAGACACATGAATGGCCAGAGGTTGAAGAAGGTAAGCTTAGACGAAGCAAAAGGGCAAGGGTTGAAAACTCCTTTGGTATAGACTTCATGAGCTACATGGTAAAGGGTGAGCCCAATACCAATCACGAAGTGGTTTCCTCTTTGGAAGGACCTCAATGGAAAGAAACAATAAAGAACGAAATTGATTCTACATTGCAAAATCATACTTGGGAGCTAGTAGATCTTACATCGGGTTGTAAACCACTTGGATTTCATTGGATATTCAAAAGGAATATAAAGGCCGATGGAAGTAATGATAAATACAAGGCTAGGTTAGTTATCAAAGGTTTTAGATAAAAAGAAGGTCTAGATTATTTTGATACTTACTCGTCTGTGACATGAATAACCTCTATAAGGTTGGTTCTTACTGTTGCCGCTTTAAGAATTTTGGAAGTTCACCAAATGGATGTCAAAACCCATTTCTAAATGGCAATTATAGAAGAAGATATTTACATGGAGCAACCTTGAGAGTTTATCCACCCTAGGAAAAGAGGGCAAAGTGTGTAAACTTGTCAAGTCTTTGTATGGCTTGAAGCAAGAACCAAACACTGGCACCAAAAGTTTGATCATGTCATGATTGACAATGGTTTCAAAATAAACGAGTGCGAAAAAATGTGTCCATGTCAAAGACACGCCTGAGGTTATGTGATTTTATGTCTTTATGTAGATGATATGCTTATCATTGGGAGTGATGATAATATGATCAAATCTACAAAAGACAGGTTAAAAGTGAAGTGTGACATAAAAGACATGGGTCTCGCGGATGTGATTCTTGGAGTTAAGATCAATACAACCCGTGATGGTCTTATGTTGAGTCAAACTCACTATGTGGACAAGATTCTTGAGAAATTCAATAAGGGATATACGAATATAGCCTAAACACCAATTGATACCACCCCCATCTAAGAAAAAATAGAGGTGTGGGTGTTGCTCTGTTAGAGTACTCAAGAATCATTGGCAGTCTAATGTATCTAATGACATGTACTAGACTCAACTTAGCATATGGGTTAGTAGGCTAAGCAGATATACTAGCAATCCAAGTTGTGAACACTGGAAAAGTATAACCATGGTGCTAAGATATATAAGATACACAGAGACTATGGACTGCATTATAGCCGAGATCCAACAGTATCGAAGACACTGTGATGCAAACTGGATATCAGATATAAAGATTCCAAATCAATAAGTGGGTATGTATTCACACTTGGAGGTGCAACTATATCTTGGAAATCATCCAAGCAAACAGTTATAGCTAGATCCACCGTGGAATCCGAGTTTATCGCCTTGGATAAAGCGAGAATGAGGCGAACTGGCTACGTCAATTTGTGGAAAATGGCAAAAGCCTTTGTTGGCTATTTGCATAATTGTGATAGCCAATCAACAATTGGTAAAGCACAAAGTCAATGTACAATGGAAAATCAAGGCACATTTGATGTAGACTCAACATAGTACAGTAACTACTCTCAACGGGTGTTATCAGATCGACAATGTGAAGTCAAAATATAATATTTCAGACTCGTTAACGAAAGGCTTAAGCAAAGAGTTAGTTTATACGTCGTCAAGAGGAATGGGACTAAAGCTCGTGCAACTAAAGAGCTTTACAACGAACCATACTGTGTCCAAATCTGAGCTAAGATGAATGAGACCTAACCTTAGGGTGTTGTCACAGTCGACTTGTGTAAATGTGTATTTTTCCCAAACTTTGGACAAATGTATTTATATTATACTTTGGTTAATATAAGTACTATTTTGTGGGTTTGATATCTATGTTGTAAGAGCTTTACAACAAACCAAACCGCGTCCAAACCCGAGCTAAGATGGATGAGATATTGATGCTCAAAGTTAGGACCTTAACTAAGGAAAGGTGAGAAAAAGCTGAAGGGAAAAGAATAGGAAAGTGGAACTTGTCCTACACAGGAGAGGAGAGGAGAAAGAAAATGGAGTGGCTTATATATGGAAGCCTTCATTCCTCATTGTTTTCTAAGGGTGCTCACCTCACACTAGTGGATTCACGAGGGGTGCTCACCCCAACTCGCACATGCGTGCCCGTGCGCAAGGGCGATGGGCACTTTGAAGGCGTACTTTGCAGTTCACACGCTCACAACAGAGGTGGGCGTGTTCCAATACAGAGTTGGTGAGGATCACTGCGTGGTGCGGGCCAGCTTGCGCGTGACCTCTTAGCAGATTCCAAGGTACAGCAGCAACAGATCAGTCTTCAAGTCTGTATATTGAAACTGACGGTCAAACAGTTACGATTCGAGTTTAAAGACATAACAAAATGCATTGAAGACGTTCAATGGCATTTAATTTTTCGTCTTTAGTTCTAGGAGTTGTTTCAATTCAGCTTTTAGTATAAAACCAAGGTGAGATCTTGGTTGAAGACACACCAGAACACATTGCATCTTACACAGAAACTCTCCAACTCTCTCTATGTTTTCTGAAGTTCAACTGCGAGGCATACCCTCGGGTTTTAGCGTCTTCTCCGGCAGTAGCAACTGCTCCGACTGTTGTATCCTGGGAAACAAACGAGTTCTTCTAGGAGACTCGGAATTTGTTTTAAGGAACTATACGATCATCTGCGAAAATAGTTTTTGTTTTATTCTTTTTATATTGTTTTACTTTTTTCAGTTGTAATTTGTATATATAATTTGTTGCTTTCTTCTTATTCTTGTACTGTTTTGATTAAATAAATTGTTTATTTCAATTTGCGGAAACGGTTAAACACATATTTAGTAATTTAACATGCTAAGTTGGCACTCTTAGGCATGGTTGTAAAAATCCTGAATAGGTGCCGATTAATCCTCGATTAGTCGCCGATTAATCAAATTAATCCCGATTAATCCCATTAAGTCCTATTAATCTCCGATTAGCCCCGATTATCGCTAGTCCCCACCCTACCACCTGACTAGCGACTAGCGATTACTTTGACACTGCTCTTAGGTATAAACATACTTAAAACATATGATATTTTTAGTAATCATGAGACAAGGGTATATATAACATACGTAGCTTTGACCGTATATGTACGAACACTATAATTATGTTTGACTTACCGACAAAACATAATCATATTCCGACATACATAAGAATATGTCCAAAACATTATCCATATAAATAATTTGATATGAATGTTTCATGGATTTATATGAACAGTGGGTGCGAGTTAAATAACTTCTTTCTTGTGTGTAAGATCGCTGGTGGAGGCTTGGGTTTTGGCGTGGCTAGCCAAGCAACACTGCTTTGGCCACACCGAGCCAGCGTGGATAGCGACGTTGTCCCGCTGGCGTAGGGTTGATGCTTGGCGTGAGGCGGGTTGGCGAGATGAGATGGATTGCTAGGATTGGCCAGCTGTTGCTGAAACCGTTGGGGCTAGCCGTTTGGGGTGGCCGTTGGGATGGCGGTTCTCTCGCAAAAAATCAAATTTTTTTTAAAAAAAATTACTTTTTTCACCTATAAATACCACCCCAAACCTATATTTTTTCACTACTACTCTATATATCAATCACAAACCCACTTCCAAAACTAACCAAAAAAAGAACATGCGGAATTGGACTGAAGAGGAGGAGCTTGGCTTGTGACATCAATCGTTAAAGCAACATGCACTTGGTTGGGGCAAACCGCGTACTAGTACAAGCGTTGGGATGGCGGTTCTCTCGCAAAAAAATCAATTTTTTTTTAAAAAAATTACTCTTTTTTTTTACCTAGAAATACCACCCCAAACCTATATTTTTTCACTACTACTCTCTATATCAATCACAAACCCACTTCCAAAACTAACCAAAAAAAGAAAATGGGGAATTGGACTGAAGAGGAGGAGCTTGCGCTTGTGACATCGATCGTTAGCGCAACGTGCACTTGGTTGGGGTCAAACCATGTATTGGGTACAAGCGTTTGGTCAATATCAACAACATGTTGGAAACGCTCGTCACAACTTGAATGCGTGTCAACAGAAGTGGCGTGAACTAAAACGAAGCTGGAAAGGTTTAAAACATGTTACGATCATGTCCCTGCAGGCGAGCTTAGTTACGATGATCGAGTGGAGATCGTCAAAATCAACTACAAGCACGATGGGAACCCGGAATTTAAGTGGGTTTCCCGCTTTAATGTTTATTGTACTTTGTAATTTTTATTTTTTTAGGATTTATTAATTAGTATTTTATTATTTTTTAGGATTTACTATGACGTTTTTTTTAATTTGTTAGGATTTATTAAGTTGTTTTCTTAATTTGTTAGGATTTCTGTAACTTTTTTTAAAATTTAAGTGGTGTGTTATTTATAAAACCATACTATAATATATATATATATTCAATATCCACATGGCTGGCCACACCAGCTATTCCTCGGCTGGACCCTACCTCCGTCACATGTCAACTTATACTCCCAATTCAAGCCCCACCATACCTCATAGTCTAATAATCTCCTCACAAATAAAGTGGATTTATATGAGTTTTTTTTTTTTTTTAAAAGTAACTCATTAGAAATTCAAACTAAATTTGGTTCGACTGATTTGGCTTTTGTAAATATATGAACCGATTACGATCTTAGGTTATTGTTCGTTAACTCACTCGAATGATACAACATAATATATATCGTCTGTTAACTCGTATAAGTTTCCACTTTCCAGTCCGTCATTGATTTCCTCCACATTTTATATTAGTAGTTTGGTACTGTATTATTTGAAACTTATATAATTTTGAGATTGCTATTAACTTTTTATTTACTGTATTATTTGAAACTTATATAATTTTGAGATTGTTATTAACTTTTTATTTGGTATACATAATACGAAACTTACAAAATCTTTAAATTTGGGAAAAACAAGCCATTTCATTGATTCACGAAAATGCAAAATTAGTTTTAGCTCAAACTGACAATAATGAGTTGGAGAAGCTTGGCTTGAGTCCGATTAATATATAATTAGACTCAAAATCAATCACTAGACAATTTTAATACATCCTATGAAGATACTCTTAAATCTACTTTTAAATCTATACCAATATTCAACTATGAGAATATAACACATAATAAAATACTCTTAAAACAATACCAATATCCAACTACGAGACTTTAACACACAACTTTGAGATTCACAACTTTGTTACACATCTTGATACCGATTCTAGGCCATTTACTAATTAGTTGAACTCAATTATTAAATAATCATTGTATTCAAAGATTTGAGATATGAAGCCATTCTACTTTGTTTTTAAGGGCAAAAGACAATTTTATTAAATGGAATATTGGATGTTAATAATCTCAACTATTCGTCGTTGGTCGTTAACAGTGTCAACTTCAAAAATAACCACCGGTAGTCCAAACTATTGACATATAGGCCACCAATGGACCCTGACTAACAGAACCCTAATGCCGTTAGTCTCTAGTCGCTGGAAAACCTTTTTTGGCAAAAAAAAAGATTTCTAAAGACCCGATCTAAGGTTACAAAGAGGTTTGGGACGAAAATATTGAGTTTTCCGGCCAAAAAGTTGAGTTTTCCTCCCAAAAAGTTGAGTTTTCGGGCAAAAAAGAAGTTTTTTGGCGATTTCAATAATTGAGCTTTTACTAGAAAAAATGTTACTAAAGGTCCGTAATAGGGTTACAAAGATGTTTGATACGAAAAATGTTGAGTTTTCCAGCCAAAGACGTTTTTCCAGCGACCGGAGACTAACGACGTCAAGGTAATGTTAGTCAGGGTCCATTTAGAGGCCAATATATTAATAGTTAGGACTGTCAGTGGTTAATTTTTTAAGTTGGGACTGTTGGCGGCCAACGACGAACAGTTGAAATTATTAAAATCCAATATTCCTTATTAAAAACAGAGAAACACTCTAGCAAGATTTACAGGCAAACATCAAACACCAAGCGATATTCCAATCTAACATATTAGAGCATCACATCTCTTCCATCAAAATATGTAAGTGTGGCTTTTATATATAAAGAGTATAAAAAGTGGTTGTGAGTAGAGGAGAGAGAAAATGTTATTGTTCATCTGTATATTTGGGGGACACTGTTCACCCCTATACTTTTTTAATATATTGAAAGTAGTTGTGAGTGAAGAAGAGAGAAAATATAATAATAAATGTATAAATTATTATTTAATTAAAAATGAGAAAGAGAAAGTATTTGTTTTTAATGAAAATATATTGATATAGGGTTGTTTTTTAGTGGAATGTATGTATATTTTTAGGGGGTTGGATGTGAATGCTCCTAAATCTTGTCCCATTCTTTTTATTTGAACGAACTCGTCTTGATCTCCTCCCAAGATTTTCTCCAGCGTCCTTTAATGTTGTTTAATTAGTATTATTTTCTTATAAAATATAAAGTTTGCATGAGGTCAAGAAATTAATGAAAAATTAAGGCCTTTCTTCACTATCTTTCGTTAATTGTGGCCAGGATAAAAGATAGGCGAATTTCTTGAGTTCCTACAAGATTGATATTTTGAATTTTCATATTGTGTACATGATTAGATCAGCTTTCACTCTTTGCATCCCCGTTGGATATTTTGAATTTTCATAATTTTGTGAACATGATTAGATCAACTTTCACTATTTGCATCCCTATTGAAAATAATAGTAGGGTGACAAAAGTGATGAGTTGGGTAGGTTTTGGTCATGGGTTAGAATGGGTATATGTTAGTATAGGTTTGGGTTAAGATAAGTTTTTTTATGAAAGAGGTCATAATGGGTATGAGTTAGGATGGGTATGGGTTAAGATGGGTTTGGGTAAAGATGAGTTTATTAAAGGTTTAAGATGAGTTTAGGTAAAAAATTCAAATAAGTTAAAAAAAATATAAAAAATCAAAATAAATTTAAAAAATAAAAAAAAATCAAAAATATTATAAAGTTAAAAAAATCCAAAAAATTCTAAAAATCCAAAAAATTATAAAAAATAAAAAAAAACTCAAAAAATCCAAAAAATTAAATAAAATTCTAAAAAATTAAAAAATTCTAAAAATCAAAAAAATTATAAAAATTATACAAAAATTATAAAAATCAAAATCAAAAAATTATAAAAAATTAAAAAAACTCAAAATCAAAATAATTCAAAAAAATCCAAAACTAAAAAAATCTAAAAATCAAAAAAATTTAAAAATCAAAAAATCAAAAAACTTCAAAAATTCTAAAAAGTCAAAAAAATGTTTGGTTCAATAAAATAATTTTCCGTCTATGAGGTTTGCCTCAGTTAACATGTTTGGTTCAACTTTAACACATTTTACGTCCTTGACCTGAACTTTGTTAACTTTTATGTTAGTTTATGTTCGAAATTACTTATATGTCCTCCATCTTCTTCTCCATTTAGCCCCCACCATACAACCACACCACCTGCAACCACTCCCACCACCATCAACCAACCACCATCACCATCTGCCATCATCCAACCCTTTTCGAATCTTAAACCTACTAGAAAAGTTCCCTCTTTAGTTCCGACGCTCGCACCAGCGCCAGACCCACTCTGCATTATACTACCGTGACCATAATTACCGATTCCAAATCTTAACATGTCGGGTTTGTAGCTTTGATTTAACGTTATACCGGATTTCAGTACCCTCACGAACCAACAAATGTTATTGATCGGGAGTATGTTGACCGGCGGAGAAGTAGCGGACCTAGATTCAGACTGGGTATGACCTAACTTGACTCCTAGTGACCAAGGTGGTGGCGGTAGGTGGTGGCGGTCGGTTAGTGTTGGTGGCTGGTGGGGGTGGTGGTGGTTGGATGGTAGGGGCTGGTCTGAGAAGTTAACAATGTTAAGGTGTATAGACGTAAAGTGTGAAAAGATCAAACGACAAGGCCTCGAGGTGTTATGGTTAGACTGAACCTGTAACTGACACCTCATGGACGAAAATTGCAATTTACTCAATAATATACATATTTAACTTTTTTTAGTTATTTATTTTTCTCTAACAACTTGCATTTAATTTAAAAAAGACGTTATGTTATACGCTGTTATGTTTATATTTTGTCTTACCATAATCCGATCTGATAACTTACATTCATTAATTTAAACAATAAGAGTAAATTACAATTTTTGTCCTTTATGTTTATACCAAATTGCAGGCGTTGTCCTTTTTTCCAAAAGTTTACAAGCGGTATCATTAACCTTTCAAAATCTTGCATGTTATGTCCTTTAGGCCAAACCCAGTTAGATTTTTTGGTTAAGTCTAGTCATATACATTGCACATGAGGGCATATTTGTCTATTCACATTCCCATGGGCTATTTTGTAAACAATTTTTATTCAGGGACTATTTTCTATATTTTCTACAAAACTTAAAAGTAAAAAAATATATAATCTCTCTCACTGTATATATCTGGAATTCAAGAACACCAGCCACCATCACCGCTTGCCTGAGATGTCGGAACCTTGCCGGAAAGTTCGAACGACCAATACACAGTCTGAGTCATCACTTGCCTCCCCGGAGCGCTGATGCCCAATTCCACCTAAACACAACAACAATCATCAAATTCAACCATCAGAACATAAAATTCTTAAAATGATACTATACAATTCAAACAAAAGCTTGAAAACAATTCAATTCAATTCAAATCATCCATCACCACATGTAATAATAGAAAACCCGGAGATTAATTAATGGAAATTAGGAGGCAGGAGAGAAGGATTAATAACAAGTTTGACGGATCGAATGATGCAAAAGGAAAAATAAGAACCTGAAAAGAGTTGTTAATGGCGATCGTTCAGATCCTCTCGATTCAATTCTAACAAATAAACCCAATTAATCACCTTCAACAACCACTGTCACCCCTAACCCACCTCACACAACCACCGCCGCCCTTAACCCACCTGCAATAACCACTACCGCCCCTAACCCACCTCCCGCTGCCACCGCCATCCTTAACCCACCACCCAGCATCGCTCCACAACCACTACCATCGGATTTTTTGTACTCCATTTCTCTATACCACCATCGAATCGTCCGATAACGTGATATTAAGGAATCCAGTAACATCCGAACCGTAATTTCCAGAACAATTACCGGAGCAATTTTCGTTACAGTTTTGAGAGGTCATTGGAGAAGACGGAGGAGTAGAGCGGCGGAATTGGATCGGAGAGTGGTGGATCGTCCGCCATTGTTGTTAGGGTTAGGGTTTAGGTTAAGAAGGTCACGTGAGGTTTCAGTAGAGAGAGACAAAGAGATGGAGACAAACATATTATATTTCTTTGATTTTTAAATTTATTACAAACTAGTCCCTAAACATAAGTTATTTTACACAATAGTCCTTGAATACATGAAATGACAACAATGCCCTCATTGCAAGGCACATGACCAAATTTAACCAAAAAATCTAACTGGGTTTGGTCTAAAGGACATAACGTGTAAGATTTTGGAAGGTTAAGGACACCGCCTGTAAACTTTTAGAAAAAAGGACAGCGTCTGTAATTTGGTGTAAACATAAAGGACAAAACTTGTAATTTACTCTAAGAAAATACGCTGTTTTGTTTGTATTTTTTCTAACGATAATCCGATATAAATCTTTTTAAAACGAAGTTGTATTCAAAATATATTTATATTTGTTTCGTAAGGTAGAGTGAGTTCCGGCATCATTATTTGTTTTTATAATTTTCGATCGATATAAAACACGTGTTGATATTCTTTTGAGAATATCACGATTTTATTTTTAGGGTTTTTTCTGTCGGTTGTTATACTGAATACCGGTATCATATCGATAACAACATGAACCGAACCAATACTGGTCGAATTCCCGATTCATAATGCGTGTGAAATCCCACTAGTTATTATAAAAGATAAAGATATCTGCACCAAAACATTTATTTGAAAGAAAATATTGTTGTTTATTATATTCTTATTATACCGAATATAGTGGAGTTGTTCTATAAAAAAATGAAAACGGTATTTTTCAAAAGGCTAAAAAATCACGTGGACGAATCTATATTAAAGTGCCATTCATGACATTCATATGCATACTTTAAATTCTTTTTCTATCAACCAAATCATGCCTTTATTATTGATATTTAGTAACCTACAAAGGTGGATGGTGGGTAGATTCATGTCTCTTGCTTTTTTACACTCATTTAAAGGTGTATGTTGTATACATAGGCTAAACTCGAGCCGGGTTTAAATAACTTGAAAACTCTGCAAAAACTTATTCTCACTCGAAATTTCTAAACGAGCATAAAAATAGCCATCAAAGCATTATCCATTGTACAACAATCGTAAAAATAACCATCAAAGCATGATCTAGTGTACGCATGGGCAAAGTCAGGCTAAGCAGCATCCAGAGAACAAAGCATAAACACATAGGAATTGTACTGAATTGTACCAAGTCAGGAAGCTCGTACCTTTTTAAAAAACACAGTTTTTTTAATCATTTTTATACATTTAAACCATGTTAAGTTCATGGGTCAAATTTGAATAATTTGGTTTATGTTGTCGATTGAAATATTAAAAGGTATAAATAAACAACACATGACGTCGTTTTGGGTCACTTTGTCGGGACACCGACGGTGACGCCTTTCTAAACTTTTGTCTATTCTGACCCTTGGCCTTGGTCTCCACCTCTTATAATTTCTATTAAATTTCTGCAAAATAAACATATATTAAATTAAATCATATTTAATTCATTCATACATAATAACTCATTTATATTTTCATTATTACATACCAAATGGTCCAAAATATTCATCAAAATTAATGGGTCATTGTGTTTCTGACCGCACCATAATGAACCGAAATGTTTATCAAAATTTATACCAACTTAACGGGTTGGATTGGATCGAGTCAATTATTTTATTTAAGACGTCATTATATAATAAATAATACATACAAAAACTTTTCAAAAACTTTTTTTTATCTTTTTTTTACTGTTAGATTAAAATTTGCTCCCATACAAACATGCTTGTTATCATTACCAAGGTTTTTTTTTCTTAACTTACAATATTGGGGCTCCTTTTTCATTAAAAAGAGACAATTACAGATTAATGGCAGGTAAACGGACAACAAGCTGCGCCGTTACCAACAAAAAACATACAAAGAGTTATTTTCTATTTTAAGTAAAATCTTAATACATGGAAATAGAAAACAAACGGACAAACTGCGCTACTAACCCTTTTAAGTTTTAAAGATTACTTACCCGTGTTTTACATAGTCTCACTGATCAAGAAAGTATTGATGAGTTATGTGAGTTTACTTATTTTTTCATGATATATAAACACATAATTTATTTTATATATATAAAATCCAATTAATTATGACATATATAAAAGACTAAAAATAAACCAAGAAAAGGATGTGATTTTTGTATCAATTATATGATAAAAACAAAAGAAAATATAATAGAGTTTGAAAAACCTAGATAGTGACAATATTAATGTGATGGATATTAGTTGTGATTTTCTGTCGCTTTGCTCCGCCGTAGGCACGTCACCGACGGATATTTCCACGTCGGAAAACTAGAGAAACATTTGACTTTTGATTTCAGGATTAGTTATAGAAATGGTACTTGCGGTTAGACTATCTGTTATGGTAAACGGACCATGTGTTATGATGTAGAGATGGTAAGAAAAACCTAGACTTGACGAGTATATTTAAAACATATGGAACAAGTATATCCAAGCCTGACGGTTATGAGATTTGTTTTAGAAAGTTTCGAGGGTATGGGACATGTCTGGGATTAGGTTTTACCCGCCCTAATTACCCGAAAAAATCATACACCCTTTTACCCAAACCGATACTGGAATCATATACCCGATGTTTTATTTATTTATAATTTTATATTCTTTTAACCTTTGTCTATTAGTGGTTTATTTTATTAGGTTCATAATGTGAGATAAATTTCTTTTAGATTATTATTAATAATAATATATATATAATTTATATTATATATATATATATATATATATATATAAAAAACTATATAATAATTATAATGTTATTATATATTTTTGATAAAGCTTATATCTATGTAATGTACCATGTTTTTAATTTATAATAGTTGTGATATGAATGCAAATTATACATTAACGGGTATACCCAATATGTGTGGGTATGCCGATGCCTGACGGGTAATTACTTGAAAAATATCCGACGTGTATTGGGTCGGGTATGGGACAAGATTTTATAACCGGTATGTGTATGAGATTACCAATACACGACCCGATCCGGCCCATTGTCATCCCTAATAATGAATGTAAAATGTGAAAAAGAACTGTGTATGATTAGCAAAAGTTTCACATTTCACCCCTAAGAAGTTGTGTTATAGAAAGGTAATATGACATGTGGTGACGGTTGGTTGAGGTAGCTTTACATGCTTCGGTATTGCGGTATTTGATAATTAAAATAATATCTTCTACTGCCCATGATCGTGGCCAAATGTGCCCATGTCATCGATGTGGCACTCTTTTCATGCCCCAATCTTGATCTTTAACACATAGCTTTAGATACTAAGTTGCAAATTTAGAATTTGTGATTTTAATTTTATAATATGTTTGGGATATAATACAAATCTCTATTAGCATTCCTCTGCTAAATTCATGTACAATGGAAAAGAGTACCTTACTTTTTAAAACAAAAAAGAAATAAAGAAATACATGGACTAATAATGTTAATTTCATAAATAATTAATTTACTCAAAATTAACATAATATAAAAATGACAAAACCCCAGTCCATGCTCCCACAAGTAGGTTTTGGGTTTCGATTTTAACTTGGCTAGCTTTGGGTACTGACATGTAGGGGTGTGACTGAAAAAGCCAAAAACCGAATTGTATCTATAACTGAATTATAGTTCAGTAGTTTCAAAAATCTTGCTTATGAATACCGAATTGAATTCAATCAAATAAACCGATTAGTAACTGGTTCAATCATATAACCGAAACCACATAAACCAAATAAATCAGTTGAATCAATTGAATCAGTTCATTAGACATATTTCTAATTCGGATCAGTTTGATTTTTGGTTATAGTAAGATGCAAGGAAAAAAAGAACAAGAAGACAATGGAGAAAATATATAAACACAAAGCCCATTACGTGAGCACTGAAACATAAGTAACCTACATAATTAACAATTTAGCCCCTTATCACATCAATAATAAAGAAGAGAGAGTGATGTGCGTGATATGAATGGAGTCACCAAGCCGGCAAAAGAATAACACAATGTTGATATAAATATATGATAAATTATAGCACGCAATATAAGGTGTGAGTTGTGAGGAATGTGACATAAGTGGAGTCACATCATAACAGAAGTAAAAAATAACACAATGTTGATATAAATATATGATAAATTATAGCACGTAATATAAGGTGTGAGTTGTGATTGAAACTATAAATATGCTTTGCACGAAAATAAGTGAGAAACATATGACAAGATAAATATGCGCCTTTATTAAAATGGATTCGGTTCAAGCAGAACAACTGTCAGTTGCGAGAATTATAAGAACTCATCTCATTCAATAGAATTTTAACACATCATCTATATCAATTTAATTCAAAAGAGTATTTTAGTTTTTTTTCTCTCAATGTCATAACACCTCTCTCTTATGTCTAAAACACATCACATCACTCATTAATATGTCTAATAATATCTCTCCCCTTTAATCTCTTTTATATACTTTTTATATTTAAAATTGAGAAAAAATATCTTAGGTTTCAAATTAAAAACAAAAGTATTAAGTAATTTAGAAAATACAAAAATATAAAAAATGATATCTATTTCTATATGCTTTATTTTCACTAATTATGACATAATGTTTTTTTATAAAATGCAATCTATATTTGTCTTATATGTTTATTAGAAAATACAAAATTGTCGAAAATGGTATCTATTTCTTTTTGCTCTATTTTCACTAATTATGACATAATGTTCTTTATAAAATGCAAGCTATATTTGTCTTATATGTTTATTGAGAATTTCTATCTAATTCGTTAACGTTTGATGACTTTCCACTACAAGTTTAAAAAAAAACATTCGACAACGTGCGTAAAAGAGTTTTGAAAACGTGCGTAAAAAAAGTTTGACAACGTGCGTAAACATTTACACGAACTGAGTATGAGAACACTATTATGTAAAAAAATAAATAAATAAATGTTTTGACAATGTGCGTAAAAGTTTTTTATGCCCCTGATCGCCGACCCGAACCCCTCTAAACGTCGCGCATAATTTAATTTTCAAACGTATGTAAAAAGGGAAGGCGTAAAATAGTTTTTACGTACGTTGAATACAGTTTTTACATAGCCGAATGTAAAATAATTTTTTTCCGCACGGTATCGAATGAAAAAAAAATTATTCTCAATTTTTTTACGGCCCCCGTAAAAAGTTAAAAAAACCACTAGCCAAACAATCGACCGGTGGCGTAAAAAAAGTTTACAACTGAAGGTAAAAAGGTTAAAATGTTTTAATAGGGCATAAAAAAACATACAACCGAGACGGAAATAGAAATTTACAACGGGGGTAAAAATAATTTACAGCCGGGGCTGGGGTTAAATAAAAAAATTACGTGTCGGCGGCATAAAAAATTATATAAAGTGTTTTGTAAATTAACATTTGTAAATTTGTAGTTTTACATACGTTTAAAAAATGTTTTTACATTCGTTGCCGAATGTAAAAAAATTAGCGCACGGTGGCGAAAGTAAAAAATGTTTTTTTACATGCGGCAGAAAAATGTTTTTTACGCCCCTGAATGTCCCATGGAGCTCCTCTAAACGTCACTCTTGTGAATGTAAACGCTATATTTTGGAGTAAATGATATTTAATTTGTTTGTAGAATGATAATTTGGGTATTCACATGTTTTGTGTGGTGTCCATGCAGATCTCAGACGATGGAGGTGCAAACTATCATTTATTAATGACGACTTCGTTTTATTTATTTTAGTTTATTTTTTTCATTTTCTGGTGATTTAATTGCAATGTAAACATTTACCTCAATTTTTTTTAAAATTTTTTATTAAAGAACAATCTTAATAATTAAAGCATAATCATTAATGATCATAGTAAAAAGACCAATTAGCCCTTATCTCACTAAAAACAAATATCCATTAACTAAAGCACAATCCTTACTCTGCTTTATTGTCTTTTAATCTCATGCATCAAAACACATTTGATCAATGGTTAATATTGGTTCCTTATTTCTCACAACTCAATGTGGTTCTCATTTTACCCAATCTCTTCTTAGAATATGTTAAAGAAATATAAGATAAAGATATGTATGAAAGGATATGGTTCTAGACTCTTTGTGGTTTTGGCCTTAGCCCTCGTGGGCCAGGATCATACTCGTGTCCACACAAAAAACAACCAACTAATCAGACTAATCCACTCGCGGATGCAATACCACACCAACATGGAGGAGACATATAGTACAAGGTTAAAATGACTTGCAATCAATCACAGCTCGTCAGTCATTGTACTAGGAGATCTGCACGGCGTGTCATCGTGTAGAAGACAAAACGTACAAATGAGAGTGACTTGTGCCCAATCAAAGGCCGCCAATATACATATCCTTAACCTGCACCAACGGTTGATGGCTGACAAGACAGGAAGTACATCCAGAAAACGACATGTGGCCAATCAGGGTTCACGGACGTACTCCCACCTCTACAGGCACTATCTACCACGACAGAGGGAACCAGTGGATATTCCTTAACAACGACACCTCATCCATTCATTCTCCAATCTTCTCCAACACTCAGCTATAAATATCACACTTCCCCCAAAATGTTTAAGGATCTGACATCCTACTCCCTACAGTCTCACTCTAAACTTGCTATCTTTCTCTCTAGAAAGAACAATACTTATTCTCATGCTGAAGGGTGGTTACGAGAAGAACCCTCAATCTCCCCTTCTCGTAATGAGCTCATAGTGTGTTGATGCACTTTGTGTCCATCATTGTTCGAATAGGTTAGATAAAGCGTGTGTTGAATATTGTATAGATTAGATAGGAACACGCGACCCGAGTACGAACTGAACGAAGATTATAGTGTCCCTTCATACGAAGTATCACTTTGTACGAATTACAAGTTCGTACGAAGTGGTGTCACTTCGTACGAAGTCTAGGTTGTCCAGTTCGTACGAACTACTCTTATTGTCTATATATAGAGTGTGCATGTTCATTTGTGATTAAGTTTTTGTGCTCCCAGACGGGGAGGTGCTGCCGGATTCTCTTCAGGAACTCCGACAGCTTGACAAGATGTATACTCTTTCGGTATGAATGAATAACATATGACTTTCGCTGCTTCTACTTCTTTCTTTAATAACATTCTACCGAATTAGTGATTATACGCACTAACTTCCGTATAGAACCGACTGCTTAGTGGTACTAGTAGTTTCCAAAGAGTATTCAAAGAATAGCTCTGTCTGATTGACGAAAGTATCCAGTTTAATCTACTTTGCATATGAATATTGACTAACTAACCGCCAGGAGATAAGGATGCTCTGTAGTTTCAATGCCCTGGGTTGTACGGGTAATCATGACTAAAGAAGATGGTTTAATGAATCTTTCAGACAAAGTTGTGTACTAGTTGCTCGCGGAATAAACTATACATTTGGGATTTCGTGATCATAGGAAGTTCCGAATGTTCAGATCATGATACAGTTTGATGCTTAGGGGTTTAAAAGCCTGATCTTCGATGTGGGGTTAATGCATATACGACTGCTTATCTTTAACTCTGCAACGTAAATGAACTGTTTTCGTGAGTAATCGGAAATGAGGATGTTTTGTAGTTTCAGGGCGTCAGCGTCTGCGAAGTGAGCTATATATCTGTTATTGTGACTGAAGAGGAAGAATGTGATTCTGGTCGCGGACGAATGTCTCTCAGATTCGAAGCATTACCAGATGGTTTGATTCTGATGAAGATTTGCTGATTGAGCAGATTACCGATTTGCTAATAAATCTTTCAGGAGTATGCTTAACTGCGATTACGGAAATCAGGATTTTAGATTTTCACGGGTGTTCATTCATTTGAAGTTTTTCGGTGTGGTGATTCGAAGTTTCTATCAATTGTCGGTTGAGTTTTTGAAAGATTAGGAGTTTGCGGAATAAACACTCGATGCTACAGTGCTTATTCAAAAACTCCTCGGATGTGGTTATCGTCGAAATGGAGAAGCTGCTGCATTGATTAACTTCGAGTTGATGTTTATTCGAGAAAATTTGTCGATCAAGCAAATTAGAGGAGGTCAGAAATCGTGCAAACAATTACTTGAAGAATCAATTCTGAAGAGATTGTTTTCAGGGGGGAATTGGTGCCTTAGTGTTGATAATGCAAGCCCGGATCATCAATTAAGGGGAATTTGTTGACGCGTGCTACAACATCGGCAAATACCATGATTTAAGTTGCAGAATATTCAAACATGGCTCAGAGATTTGAAGTTCAAGATCAAGATTCGACAGTAACGGACAAGGGGGAATTTGTTGATGCACTTTATGTCCGTCAGTATTCGAATAGGCTAGACAGAGCGTGTGTTGAATATTGTATAGATTAGATACCAACACGCGACCCGAGTACGAACTGAACGGAGATTACAGTGTCACTTCGTACGAATTACAAGTTCGTACGAAGTGGTGTCACTTCATACGAAGTCTAGGTTGTCCAGTTCGTACGAACTACTCTCATTGTATATATATAGAGGGTATGTGTTCATTTGTGATTAAGTTTTGCGCACCCAGACGTGGAGGTGCTCCCAGATTCTCTGCAGGAACTTCGGTAGCTTGACAAGATGTATACTCTTTCGGTATACATGAATAACATATGACTTTCTATAATAACATTCTATCGAATTAGTGATTATACGCACTAACTCCCGTCTAGAACCGCATGATCACGGACTTTCATAGTGTTTGCTAGTTTTGCATATTTACTACTCGAATTTGAGCTTGTGAAGATCAGAGGGTAATACCCTCGGTTGAACATTTGGATAATCCCCTGCAGATTAGACTCGTGTTTCTGAAATTTCTAATGTAAAAATGATGAAGTAAATTAAAAATAAATGCATGCCATGTCATAGCTAATGACATGTTAAAAAGAATAATGACAAGAGTTATCTTTAAGTAGTTAATAAAAAAAGTTCTTTATAATTGTTTTGATTATATTACCTTTTATGCTTACTTAAATTTTAAAGTTGATATATTTAAAGTATAATGTGAACTTTGTTAACCATTAAAAAAGTAGTGATATGGGTTATATATACTTATAATTATTATTGGATTAGATTTTGATAAAGCTTATGATATGATATAAAAGTAACTACTAATGATTATTACACCTTTGCTTTACTTTTAAAAACTTATATATTCGATCATTGTCTTATACTAAAAGAATCCCTGTTTTTAAATATCATTTTAAGAAAACATGTATAAATTATGTTATGATGAACCAGAGTAATCATATAGTGACCCAAATGACTGGACCTACATGGGTCGTCACCAAACCCGGTCTAAACCCTGAGTTTAATTGGCGCCACCGTCGCCTATATATCGAATCTGAGTCAACCGGTCATTTATAATTGTTGGAGAAAACGAAACAAAACCCTAATTTTGCTCGAAGTCGTCGCTGTTGCCATGAATAAGAAATAATGGAGAACCCTAGCCACCAGCCATTGACGTACTAGCGTGAGTTAGGAATCGCCATCTCTCAGCCACCTCCTCTCTCTCTCTCTCTCTTCTCTCTCGCCACTTGGTATCCGCCGCCATGTACTATTATGCGAATCGCCGAAGAAGGTGGCCGGAATCGTCGGCGTAACCGCTGAAATGCGCTCATAGAAGTGGTCTGAATCGCCGGTGGTCGTGACACTTGTTCTTGAGGTGACGTTTGTGAGAGGTGTTGGTGATATGTGTTGATTTTGTGGTAGGTAAGAAGGGGTCACACATGTACATGATGTGATGAAGCATTGACCGGCCATATGGCCCAACAATCAGTTGCCACCCACTTTTAGTAACTGTTCACCAGGTTTGATATTTAACATATTGACAATGACAATGAGGTCTTTACACCCTCTTGATAATTTTTTAGACTAAAAGTTCCTACAACAAATTAAAAAAAAACGGAAACTTCATTTATTTTATCATTAATATTTATCTTTTAAATTTGCTTGATCTATTTAACGATGGTAGATGCAATGTTGGCAAAATGTGACGCATGGTTGCAAAAGTCAATAGACGCTCCCTAGTCAGCATAGGCGAAGAGTACTTGGGGAGTAATTGGCCTAGACAAAGAGTACACCCGCCACGGCAGCCTACCTTGTAGCAAGTACTCGGCCTTCGAGACCTTGTCTTACAACCATGACGTGACGTGTTGGTTTAAGCGGGTCGTCTTGCTCACGATGCGTATAACACATCACCTAAACCAAATATGACACATTTGACTAAACAATAAACATGTCAATTTCTTAAACAATTAAAAGGACATGTTTGATAAGTAGATTACATAACATGACACGTTTAACACAACTTAATGTAACTGGTTCAGTAACCCAAGTATAACATGACTAAATATAAGTATTTTAATAACATGGATCATGACCTGATTACCCCAATTATTGACACCACTCACCACTACTAAGAAATAATAAGATACGGTGTAATATATATGTAAAAAAATGTTACAATTCATATTTAACTTTGAGACCAATTAATCTATTTAACATAATAAGTTAAAGATGTTATATGTGTCATTAACATAAACATGTGAATTATATGTGTCGTTAATGAGTGAAGAAGATCACGCCCGTTTAGACAAATTTTAATGAGTTAATTGTCAAGATGGATCCTGGTTTGCCATTTTTCACCTTTAGTCACTAACTCTCTAAAATTACATGTTTGCTCCCTGTAGTATTCTAATTTGTTACTCGGATAATCCCTAAAATGAACGAATGTTAGTTTTTCCTGTTAAGTTGATGTCAAATGACAACAATACCCTCTTTATTTAAAAAAACGAAAAATAAGTAGATATGCATTAAATCAAATCTTAAATAAGTGGGACCCACCTTATTATAGGAAAAAAAAAAAACAAATCAAATCCCACCCTTCTACTTGGAGCTGCCAAACGAACAGCCCTTCTCCGGCCACGATTCCTGTCACCATCGACGGAAACCTGCAAATCTCAAGACATTAAAACTAATGGGGTCATTTAATAACCATACATTAAAATTGTTCTAGCAAACATGAAGAATATAAAATCCAATCGATTATGTTACATAAAATTGAATCACATATGAATCTGGATACCAAAACTAACAATAGAAAAAAGTTAAAGAGCAATATCTTCCATTGATTCTTGATGAGTAACAGATGTCAAAAACATTTTTCAAAATTCTAGTGATTGAAATTGAAATTGGGTTTAGAAAACTCATGAGCCTAAAATCGAGATCGGCCCAAAGTTGATTCTTGATGAGTAACTAACATAAAAAACAATGTCTTCCATTGAAGTTAAATCGAGATCGAAACTAAATTCTGACACGAACACGATAAAACGATACGAACCTACACGAAGTTATCATGTTAATAACTAATAATTAAAAAATAATATATGTGGGTGTGGACATGGGTTCATTAGTCGTGGGACCTGGGATGAATTATACACAAACACACACGGTTCTTTTTCACAATCCAAACCCTAATTTTTAAATCTCTCTCACAAACACTACCGTTCCCAGTTCGGTTCATAGTTTCCACAATTCGGCCGTGTTCGTGTCTAAAATAGTTCGTGTCTTAACAAGTCGTGTTCGTGTCTTAAATAGGTCTTACAATACGTCGGTATTTTTTCGTGTCTTAACAGGTCGTTTTGTGTAACCTATTTATTAACAGGTTCGTGTTTCGAAAATCTGAGACGATAAGATTTCGTGTCGTGTTCTTGTTTACGTGTTTTAGGTTCGTGTCTTATCGTGTTCGTGTCTTGACAGATCGGGTTGACTTGTTATGCCAGCCCTAATCAAAACCACAACGAGGCAGATTTGTTCATCAGGAAATTGATGGATTTCAAGCCTACATGTGGAGCCATCAGAACAGGGTCAACGGGAAACCGCGAACTGCAACCACTAGTGCCAAATCGGACCACATCATCATCATCGCAAAACAGGAGGCCATGTAGAGTGTCGAAACCCCACTGGACCACCCATTCCACACCGACCACCACAATGGTAGTCACAGCCGGCAACAACTCTTCGGCAAAACTCTTGTCGCTGGAAAAAACTCCTCGTTTTCACTCAACATCTTGGAGAAGAAGAAGAAAGAGTGGGTGCTAGAGTTTAACTTTTTATTTTAATTAATAATGGTGGGTCCACTTGTTTTTTAATAACCAATCAGATTTTTTAGTTTTATTTATATTAAAGTGAGGGTATTTTTGTCATTTTACATCAACTTAACAGGATAAAACTAACCTCCATCCATTCTAGGGACTACCCGAGTAACAAGTGAGAGGACCACAAGGAGCAAACATGTAATTTTAACAAGTTAGGGACTAATGTGAAAAAATGGCAAAACATGGAGACCATCCGAGCAAGTAACTTTTTTTAGCGGTGACTTTCTTTTTGAGTGACCCAATGTCACACCGCCTAAACGGTGGCCTAGCGAAGATCTGCCCAGACTACGATGTCTTATCGGGCCCGTGCTAGGTTGGTCAGACTTGGTTACGGCGTTCCCTCGGAAACCGTACTGCCTCCACACGAGTTGCCTTACTGAAGTAACAGCCGGATGAAAACCGGGATGCGTCTCAGGATCCGAGCAAGTAACTTAATTTTAATTGTGTCGTTAATGTTCTGACTCATTTATGTTTCAAGCCCATCTACCTCAAATACTAACCAGTTTAACTTTATTTTGAGTCATATAGTTAACATGTAATCATAAAGAGAAAAATGTTCGATAGTCCCTTTGGTTTGGTCAAATTTCACCTATGGTCTCAAACTTTCTAAAATTACACCTATAGTTCTCAACTTTTGCACATTTGTTTCTTGAATAGTCCCTAACGTGGACAGGGGTTACAATTTGATGTTAAGTGCATTGAATTGACTAAAATGCCTTTACTTTAAAAAATAACAATTAAAACAATAAAATGAAAAAACTTAATATATATAATTAAGGTCGGGACCACAATTTTTATTTAAACTGATAATTTTGCTCAAAGTCAATGTCACACCCTCAAATTCCACATGCGGGGTTTTACCGCGATGGGCGTGACATACTAGGATCTAACCACTAATCATCTTGAACCATTTCAAATTAGTTGTAAAATGTTTAGCTACCACATTCAACATGAATAGTGATAATAGTTTCAAGTGTTTGAAAACGTTAGTTTAAATTTAACAGCGAAAGCAAAAGTACAAAATCCTGATATAATCAAAACCACTGTTATTTAGCATAATAATGAAAATAGTTTAACCAAAAGCCATGACACTCTCCAAGCTGTAAGTCCCCATCTAAGCTGTACCTAACGTCCAACAAAGCATGTTTAAGTGTATCAATAAAAAGTTGGTGAAGTCACATTTTTAGTTCAACAGAAAAGTAAGTTCCAAATACAAAGTTTTAAAGGCATGTCATGGGTAGCTAACCCATTGTTAAGTGACTAAACACGTGGTACCGAATACTGACGTAGTAAGTTTTTTTTGCCATCCACATCAATGTCTATCCGTATTAATGCAATAGTTAAGGTCAAAAGTTCACGCTCGACTCCCTGCATGGTGTGAGGTTTGTCAAACCTAATAGCGCTATCAACTAATACACCGTTTACCAACCCAACAACTGATCGGTATAAAGAGTAGGGACTTTCAAGATAGATGTTTCGTTTAGTGCACTATAGACATGAACTTAAACTAAAGTATTTAAGTTGTCATATTCCATCCAGGAATACATGTGTAGTCCGAAAAAACAAGGTATGATGTAATCCCAAACCAGGGCTGCATGCTTTTAGTAAAGTCGTGAACTCACCTTAAATTTGCTCCACTAGAATTTAGTTATTATAGTTAAATGTGGTCAACCACACCCGGAAGCGATAAGATCAAGAAAAAGCTTGATAAAGTTGAAAGAGTTGTGGGCTTTGTGAAGAATCGTCGTTCAGAGCTTGATAAAGTAAGGTTCATGCGAGAACCACCTTTATTGCGAGAACCGCGAGAACCAATGTGAACACAAAATAAAATCTATAAAACTAAAAAAAAACACTCAATTTTTTTTATATTTTTTTTAAAAAAATCGCTATATTTCGTAACCAAAATTTTTTTCGAGTAAAAGTTGTCCATGCACATGTGCATATGTATCATAACTTTGACAAATTCCGTAATATTTATCAGTAGTAGACAATTGCACTTTAACTTACAATACCATCTGTAATACACTACTTTTTACATTATCAATATTCAAAATGCACATGTGCATCATTATGTATAACCATTATATAACGTGTTTTGATACAAAAAGTTTATGATTTTGAATGATGAGGTGGGCCCATATACATGTTTTTTGGTTAGTTATATCTAGTGGTTGATGGTTTGGTTATGGTTTGGTTATACTTGTCACTTAATGATGTAATATGTTGATTGGATGGTATAAATGGTGTTGATATACATTTATAAAGTGAAAATATTGGTATTGGTATTGTATTATAGATGGTAGGAGGTAATTGTATTGTATTATGGATGGTAGGAGGTAATGGAAGTGTATTATAGATGGTATGATAGATGAAAGAGAAAGTGTATTCAAAGTAGTGTACCAAAACACCTTATTTCATGTTGATACATATAGATGCACATGTGCATTTCTAATATTGGTAATGTAAAAAGTAGTGTATTACACATGGTAGTGTAAATGAAAGTATAATTGTCTAATATTTGTAACGTATTACAGAATTCGTCGAAGAAATGATACATATGCACATGTGCATGGTAGTGTACTATAGATGGAATGATAGATGAAAGAGAAAGTGTATTCAAAGTAGTGTACCAAAACACCTTATTTGATATTGATACATATAGATGCACATGTGCATTTCTAATATTGGTAACGTAAAAAGTAGTGTATTGCACGTGGTAGTGAAAATGAAAGTACAATTGTCCAATGTTTGTAATGTATTGCGGAATTTGTCAACGAAATGATAAAATAGCACATATGCATGGATAACTGTTACTCAATTTTTTTTTGAATTTTTTTTACAGTTGGCGAAATATATCGAATTTTTCAAAAAAAAATATTGAAAAATTTTTTTGGGTGTTTTTTAGATTTTTTAGGTTACTGTTTGTGTTCACACTGGTTCTCGCAGTTCTCATAATAAAGGATGGTTCCTAACGGATCCTTATCCTATATATATATATATATACACACACACACACGAAACAACAAGTTATGTCGGTGTAGGTTTCAAAAGTTCTGAACTTGTATAATCACCTTAGGAATTCCGAGTTTGGGCTTTGTATGTCCGAGTTTAGGTGTTAGGGCCCGGGTTTGGGTGTCCGAACTTAGAGGGGTTGGGTTAGGAGGTTTCCGAATTTAGGGGTTTGGTTTAGTAGGTCTGAATTTAGTGCGGGGGTTTAGGAGAGTTCCGAATTTAGAAATAGAGTAGCGGTATTCCGAATTTGTGATGTCAGTTTATATAAACTACACACTAAGTCCCTCAAGTTACAACCTTTATAATTTGCATCGAAAGTTAGCATTATAACTTTAAGTTCAATGAAGCTAGTCCCACTAGTTTATATTAGTTCATGTGTAATAACCTACGCGTGTAATGTGAATGCAAGTACGTATATCTAGCAAATCATAAAGATTTAACTAAGAAAGTTAATGGTAAAAACCTGAAATGCGAGTTTTCAGAGTCAATCCACCCCGGCATAGCCATTACCACCTGCACCACTTCATCACCCCAACCCACCCACACCCACACCAACCCCAACCCACCATCTTCGTCACCAGCCTGCAACTCTTTTCGCCTCCATCATACCACCACCATCAATCCCATCACACCCCGTCTCGAATCTCATCACAAAACAACATCAAAAGAACCCAACCCCTAAAGCTCATTACCAATGTTAATGGTGACAGTGGAGGTAACGCTGTCATGGATTTCCGATTACAATCCACCGAAAAGAACACAACCCCTAAATCTCATTACAACCCACCAAAAAAGATCCCAACCCAACCCACCGGAGAAGAACCCAACCCTAATTGCAGGTTTTACACGTATCTGTTTTTTTAATTTTTGGGTTTTCAAATGAATTTTTGCACATGCATTCTTACTAATTGGTAGATATATGAAATCTAATTTCTACTTTTCAGGTAGAAAACTTCATATGACGACAGTTGAAAAACATGTATGATGGTTATATGGTGGAGCGGATGGGTGTGATAGAGTCTTTTCCTGTTCAAGAGAAAGGGGAAGGGGTGGGAGTGGGTCCCGCATGTATTTTTTAAATCTTTTAATGTTTAATTTATTAGTTTTTTAATGATAAGGGTGTTAGGGCATGGGTTTTATGCTGAGGATCATCTATCTTGAGACTGGACCTGGATCACGGATCCTTAACGAATAATACAGGAAGTCTAAGGATCAAGGATCCTTACAAATATCTATGTTATCTAACATTTGTTCCTTTGTGTTTAGTTTACGTTTGCAGGAGATGTGAACGCGTCAACACGGGAATACTGGAGGAATATGCCAAATATGGCACGTGCAAGGGAAGCCATGACCGTTACGTGGGAACGTGGGGAGCTTGCATGGATTTCGGATAATTAGTTAGCTAGATATTTTTCTAAATTCAAAAAAAAGAGGTTAATGAGCTCGTGGTAGATATAGACGAACATACACTTGAACTCTGATACTCTCTCGCAAACACATACACTTAACTAAACATTGTATCGAGCTCGTTAACTTCCGATGTTGTAATCCTTATTGTTTAATCTAGTTGGTGATCGGTAGTTTCCATCACCCGAGGTTTTTTTGCCGGAGATCATTTATTGATCAAGGGCTTTTTCCTCGTATAACTCCCCGTATTCACTATTGTTTACATCTCATACTTGTTCATACAATTGATCGTTGTTTCAAGCACTCAACCTCACATACAAAGTTTAGTTACATTATCCTTAATCATATTTTTAACCAAAACAGTTTGGCGCCCACCGTGGGGCAATCGGTGCTTCAGTTCTAAAAATTTCATTCATTTCATTTATTTCTGTTCATTTTTATCATCCACATGGCTTCTCAAGGGAAATCCAGTTCAAGTGCCATGCCGGTGATTACCTCATGTCAAACTAGTGCACCGTTGACTCCTATTCCTTCTGCACCAACGAGGAGTGCTGATAATGCTCAGAAGAAGCCAACACCAGTTTTCTCAAAGGCTTCTACTGTCCTCTACACCTACTAACAACGATCTTGCTGTTTTGATTTTGCAGATGAAAGGATATATGGAACAGCAGGACAAGACTAACCAAAGGATCCTTCGTGAAATTGATGAAATAAAAAAACAGAAGAGATCCACGGAGGATCACTCTCCATTAATGCCCAGATCGTTGGATTTCGCTACTCCAACTTCTACCATCCAGCATTCCAAAACATCTGCTGTCCAGTATCAAGGATCCTCAGGATTGCAGCATGGATCATTGGCGATGACTCAGCCTGAATCATCTCACTACCAGCCTTATGGATCCTTATCCCAGTCCATAGGATCCTCATATCAGTATCAAGGACGCTATCTCAGTTTAGGAGGATACTTAGAGACAGCTGCACCTAAGGAATCCTACATTCAGCATCAAGGATCCTCTGCTCAGGTTCAAGGATCCTCCTCTCAGGTTCAAGGATCCATGTAGTATCCTCTAAGGCTGTCAGCACCCATGTATCCTGGACCTAGTATCTTACAGGATCAAGGATCCTCTAGGAGTCAAATGTTCAAGGACTCAGACATTCACATGGGGATTTCATCCCTATGCAGACTATTGCTTCATCTGGTCTAACTGTCGCACCCTAAGTGTCCACCTTTGGATATACCTCTGGCATACCACTTCCAAACCAATCGGGAGGTAGAAATTTCAATACATCTTTTGGTACTAACTGTGGTTCCATGCAGGATACAGGTATTAGTCAGGCCATGGCTAGGGAGCTTCAGAAGCTTAAGGATATGATATCCAACGTCCCAAGTGTGGTTAAACCCATTCTGGAGATTCCAAATGGAAGTCACAAGGTGTCTCGTTTCGCACCTACAATATGCAATGCTGAGATACCTAAACGCTTCCAAACCCCCAACATGAAACTCTATGATGGTACAACTGATCTGGAGGAGCATGTGGCTTAGTCCAAAGAAAGAATGGAGATCAACCCCATTCCAGAAAAGTTAAAGGAAGCCTATCTTTGCAAGGGTTTCAGATCCACACTCACTGGATCAACCTTAAAATGGCTGCTAAGTCTTCCTCCTTACTCAATTACTTCATTTTCTCATTTAGTTAATTTATTCAATAACCAGTTTTCGTGTAGCAGAACCTTTGAACGATTAACTAGTGATTTGTATAGAATAACTCAGGGACGTGATGAATCATTAAGAGATTACATCACTAAATTTAGCAGAGAATCCTTAGAAATCCCTAACCTAGATATTGCCACCGCTATGGAGGCATTTAAAATGGGATTGCTAATGATTCTCCCTTCTATGATGACCTTGTTATGACACCATGCAGGAATTTAGATGAAGTCAGGAACAGGGCCTTGAGATTCATTCGTTTAGAGGATGATAAAAGAATCCAAGAGAGGTTGTTAGGATCCTCTAAGCAGGAGAAGCAAGGATCCTACTTCAAGAATAACCGATCCAGACAGTATCCCAAGCATGACAATAAGAACGTGCATGCTGTTGAACAAGAAGAAGATGATGAGGATTACCCTCCTATCTCTGAATATTGTTTTTCTGCTACTAACAGTGAATTGATCCTTGCCAGAATTTAGGTGATAAAGCCAGGTGGCCTCGAGAGAATGAAAAATCCTCAGCTAATAAGGATAAATCCAAATGGTGTGCTTACCACGAGGATTTTGGTCACCTTACTGATGAGTGTATAGCATTAAGGAAGGATATTGGTTACCTTCTCAGCGAAGGCTACTTAAAAGAGTTGCTTGGAAGAAAAAGATCAAAGACTCAAGATGCTGAGAAAATTCCAGAAAGAGCTCCTCCTGTCACACCCTGGTTGTAGCGGAAACGCAAACGTGTGACTAAAGGTAATCATTGCAATCAATCGTATAAAAAATAATAATTAACAATGATGCCATGTTATACATAAGTTTTGAAATCCAAGTTTACAAGTTTCAAAAGTGAAATCCCATGTTTCAACAAGTTCATAATTGTTATCCAAATCAACATTCAAGTTTAAGTTACATCACAAAATAAGTTTGTTATCTTCGTGAATTAAGTCAAGGCTTTGGCTCCCATATGCCCATACGAAGTTGGGATATAAGAGACAAACTCTTCAAAAGTGGCATCCGTTGCTAAGTTGTTTCCAAACTTCCGAGGCCTATCACCGTTCATGCTTTGTTTCCTGAAATACATGTAATTTGAAAAATCAACAAAAGTTGAGCGAGTTCATGTAGTTTGTTTTCGAATGAATTATCATAATTGTAATCCAAATTGAAATCCAGGTATGTTAATAGTAATTTATGGAATTTAAGGATCTATCAGTGTGTAGCGAGCCCTCCGACATTATATGCCATAAGTAAATAACCAAACCGAGACACTTTGTTCTCAATTGGGATCACAAAAGCACTCCATGGTCAACAACTAGGAGTGGAGCATGCCTCAATATCAATAGATCTACACCTTTTGCACCTTGGTCACTAAGTGATTAATGGTTACTAATGTTATAATTGTTATCAATCCTACTTACGTACATCGATCGTGTTATCTTCTAAATCCATAACTAACATACCATTTGTCAACATGTATTTCCCCCGAGTGTTATAAAACCGAAAACGTTTAAAAGGAAAGGGGATATGAACCCACTGATTTGCGTTCCTTGTGTTTCGTGTAAACCCACAAATGTTCTCTTGGTCTCGAACCGAAACCTACAAGTGTTCTAAATTCCATTAGACACTTAAGTCTATGCTGGAACTATGTACAAGTTCCCATCTTGTGTTAATTGTTCTTAGTTGTGTTCTTGATTAGTTATTTCTTGACTTGTTAATATATATTTGTTATCAAGTCTTGAATTGTGTGTGAACGGCGTCGCCCGTTCCTTGTTCTCGTGCCTAACACACATGTCATTGGGCCTAGCCCATGTCTTTGTGTATTTGGGCCTAGCCCATGTTTTTGTGTCTTTGGGCCTAGCCCATGTCTTTGTGTCTTTGGGCCTAGCCCATGTTATATTTATTCTCAAATAACTATGTATTTCCCAATTAAGATGGGTTGTTAAAAATAATATGATTTTTAACTTACACTTGTATTTGTATACTTATACTTTTCTAAGTATTCTCGTGTTATACTTCTTTGATCAAGTCAAGGCATGTGTTTAGTTATATTTATTTCCAAAATAAATATGTATACTTTGTAAAATAATATTTCCAATATATTTGTTATTCACCAAATGTATACTTAGGCAAGTATACATGTATTTATGTATTAATGTTCATGTATTTCCTATTAAGTGACAAAAATCCTTTCTAGTGATTTTTATATTTTCCGGAAATTAGTTTCTTAAAAATAATATATTTTTAAGGCTTGTTTGTAATATATATTTCTACAAACCTTGTTAAATATATATATTTTGTTTATATAATCATCCATTTGTCCAAAGTCCATATGATCAAGGAATATATATATATATAATATTAAAATATATAATATATATATATAATATATATTGTTGTATTTGTCCATGCATCCAAGTATGGGTATTTTTATGTGTATTCTTCTTAAGTATTTTTCTTGGTATTTTGGGGTCTTTATATGTACACTCCATTGGAGTATTTATTGCTTTGAATCCCCTAATTTGTCTACTACCATATAATACACATAATATACACATAACACACAAATACTTGGTGACCACTAGATATATATTTTCCTAAGTATATATTTATATTTGTTTATAATACTTTAAGAAATCTTTGTTTTCTTAAATTGTATTTTTATATAAAAATAGGAGATGACCACCTTTGATTTTATATAACATCTTGTAACAAAAGTTTAGTAGCAAAAATTATATTTTCTAAGTGTTGAATTTTTATAAAAAATTGGCCATAGTTTCTCCTAGATTTAGGAGGTTTCCCATGTTTGGGCTTGACCCCAACTTATTTTGGGCTTGTCCCCGGTCTGTTTGGGCTTGTCCCCAGTTACTAATTATTTGTTCAATTAATGTTTGGCTTAGTCCTAAGTTGCACATTATTTCAGGATTCTGAAGTTCTATAAATAAGGATCCCGGATCCTCAAGCATTAGCTAATTTCTATGCCTAAGTAATATAACCGTAAGTTTTAAGGATATAGGATCCTAACTTGGATTCTCTGGTATTACTTAATCTTTATCTATTTGCTTTTATTCCTGGTGTTATTTTTATCTATGACACTCAGATTGAGAATGCATGATCTTCTATCATGTAATGCCTTAGTATGTTTATTTAAAAGATTTGATCACTTTTCAAGTGATTCTATAACATAAAACCTTCGTACAATAAGCATATTGAAATGAGGTTCTAAGATAAACCATACACAAGAACAACAATAGCCAAAAGATTAAAGTTTATTTATTAAAACCCCTTTTAAGGATTGTCAAAATTACCTACCCAAGCTTCTACCAGCAATCCGTGGTCCAGCCACTTGGGTAGGTAGAGGGTGTCCATACTAACGGTTCATAAAGTGCAGGAAAGTAAAGGCGGGGGCATCAAGGGCTTCATCCTCCAAAAACAGAAGGATCCATCCACCTTTGCTACCCCATATTGTTCAAAAGGATCACTGATCCTTACCCCTAGATACTATTGTTTAATTACAGACCATGATTGTTCAGATAAAAACACCATCAAACAAAAAACACCAACCATAAGAAAAGGGCTCCGGCCACGTCTAAATTTTCTATCATCGCCCATTGTTGCAGCCTACACCTCAGTTGCTTCATCCACCTTCGCTTCACCACCTTCATCGCTGTCGCGTGCCGCTGCTTCCGTTCGCTCCTTGGTCCCACTTGGCTCGGCCTCAAGCGTGAGCTCCTCCTCAGGATCCTCTTCAACCCCCAAGTCATAAAGCCTCTGCTTCCATCCAGAGATGTCTCATTCGGCCTTGTCGAAGGAAGGATCCACAGTTTCCTGGGCCATCTTGATCTTGGCCTTCAGAATCACCTTGGCAGCACAGACCTTAGCCTCATCCGCAGCCTCCAACCGTTCCTTATTCTCCTGATTCTGATCCACCAGAGCTTGCTTCTGCAAAAGGTTATTCTCCTTTTCCAGCTGCGAGATTCTTTTATCCTTGGCAGCAGCAATAGTGTGGAGTTCAACCACATGCTCTTCAGCATCGGCAAGGCGTTGGTTCTGGGCAGCTTGGATTTCAGCGATTTTCTACAATAAACGGAGTATCAGGTCAAGATTAGCGATTATTAAGGAATGTGCACGAAACATTAGGATCAGTGATCCTTACCTCAGAAATGAAGGAGACAATTTGCTGTTCAGGATCAGAGACTTCCTCGGCAGGCTCACTTGGCTTCTTCCTTTTTGACCCGGATTTGGCACGGGCGGTCACCGTTTTTGGTTCAGCATGGCTTGGGCCTATGGCCGGCTTCTTCTTAGAAGAGCTAGGGGACATGATGCTTTTGACCTCACCAAGATCGAATTTGATGGCAGACTTGGCAGCAGCTTTGGATGCAGAATTAGCAGCACCTAAAACAAAGATAAGTTTCGAGGAACCTTTATGTAACGCCCCGCGTTTCCATACTTTCTATTTATAGAAAGCTCGTATTGTATTTCTAATTTCAGAAAGCATTGTATCTCGTATTCGAATTGTCATTGTAATCTTGTATTCTGAGACTTGTATCATAATGAGAAACTCTTATTCTATTCATGTTGTGTTATTCATAATCATTTTATACTTATACTTATTTATACAGTGAAGCGTATTCGTGATATTCATAATCGTATGACAATTTACAAAACATGATAATTATAATATAACATAAACTCCTATACTTAGTCATATCCATCTTGCACTTACATAACCTTTGGAACATGTTTAGTATGAATATAATACTTGTTACATTCATAAAATACGCTCCAAAACCCGTCCCTTGTGACTTATAACAAAATATTAATAATAAAAACATCTCCTGACCAAGCCTTACGGACCGCAAGGCTATATGCTTATGGTCCATAAGCAGCTCTGGGCGGGCAGAATGTTTTTGGCTCGCGAAAATGCACGGATCCACACACCTAATTCTCACCCAATCACATCTAAACCTCCTTTAAACACCTCCCATCAACCCTAAACTCATCCTTATAAATACCAACACTCCTCCAAGCCATTTTCCACTTTCACAACTCTCAAATCTCACCAAAATCACTCTCAAATCATCTCAAGTTCTTGCAACATCAGAATTTTCGGGCAGATTCACCCTCTTGCACAAAAGTGAGCATAACTTGCTAATTTCTTAACGGAATCACTTGATTCTTCTTTCTAAATACTTGGATAATCTTTAGGGTTGAATCCAAGGGTTCTCTATGGAGAATCCAGACCTGGAAATGCCCCTAAAGTGTCCCAAAACTTTATGTTTGCTTTTAAAACCTTTCAAAACTTGTTAATCTTCATCCAACTTGAGTTAAACTCATCTCAAACCTATGTCCTAATGCGTACAACACTACTTGTGGTTGGTTAGGCTTAAAAACAAGGTTGAGACATTAAAGCAGAGGATTTATCCTCACAAGAATTCTGTTTTCGTAGAGCTACAAGATCACAAGTGATGCAAGTTCATGAACTTGTTCATGTGTGTCCACCTTGGTTAGCTTGGGCTATCCTAAACTTTGAGACCACACATCACTTGATGATTTTCACCATTGTCCCAAGTAGTTTTCTAGTTCTAAAGTGTCACAACCCCGCCTATCCGTTGACATGTGTCAATGTGTGCTCTTCGGGTTGTATTTCACTTGGCTACTTGGTATCATGGTGACTAACCTTACATTCTTGTCATTTACATTCTTGTTTATGTTCTTGTTCTAGTACCCTCCTTGTTACCTATGGTGACTTGTGTAGTGGTGAACATCATATGAGGTTCCAAAGTGGATGGTTAATCCTCCCACTTCCTACTTGACTTACATGATACTAAGAGGTACCAAAGTGGGTGGTTCATCCTCCCACCTCCTACATGATTATATAACTATATTTATACTTATGGACTATAATATAATCCTTAAAACCGAACCCTTGATAATGACTAAATAAGCATCTATCAAGTTAATAAATTTATCACTATGTGTTAGTTCCTTGTCACGATTCTAACAGGTCTTGAACCTATGAAACCACATACGATCCTTATGGATTATTATAGTGTCAAAGACAAGTGCTAATACCTTAGTGACTATTTTCATATCTTAAACTTTGTCATATTTTGAATCTTAAAACAGAATATCCCATCATCATCCCCAAAATACTCATACGCCTTTGTTTTCCTCTTGTAGGATAACTCGGCGTTCATCCCATCAAAACAACTACTTCACGGACTTGGCAAGTTAGAAGACTTAGCAAAACCGTGAGTACACTTGACCCACTTTTCGTTTATAACACTTTTGGGTGTAACATGTTACCATATACAAAAACCACAACACATAAACTTTATGAAATGCACAAACAATCCTATATCCATGAATACTTGAGTCGTTTACATTGATGCTTATATCTTGGACATTCTTTATGTAATACCTTAGTCATTAACTATTTTTAGCCTTTGTTTGACATGTATAGCGCTATAGGAAGTAACGCATCCCCCTCCTCATGAAATCTAGAGGCCATGTTAAAATATCGTGTTTGCGTTAAGGGTTTGACTAGTAGTATTGCATGCCTTGTATATTTAAACTTTATTTGTATACGTATGTTATGCTTAAACTTGTGTACTCGCCTTTGCTTTTGCATTGAATTGTTTTTTTAAACATGTTACAGGTTCATGGAGATGATGCTATGAAATCAAGTAGCAAGGACGATAGATACACATTTAGACGTTTAGGTTTAATATTTTTGTATCAAATTTTGTCAAGTTTATGTTGTTATTTGAATTTTCTCTTGTAATGTATGACAATTTATGTATGAAATGAAATTCGGTTTAATTAATTATTGTCACAATTAGTTTTATGAGCAATGAGCAATCTATTTCGTCTCGCCTCGATGTTTCCGCCATCGGTTGGGGTGTGAAACTTTACTTTTAATTTTAGCATAATTTTATCAAATATTGTACAGAGACTTACTTGACAGGTGAAAGATGTAGAGTTGGTCTCCTCTGATTCATTCTCTTTTGCTTTCAAAGTTCTGACACTTGAATCCAGGGCCCAAAAGGCGGCTATTCTTGATGCAGTAGCAGGAGTTTCCGGGAGACATGCAAAGCCGGTCGCTACATAAAGAATATTAAGGATCAGTAATGTTTACATGATTAAAAGGAATAAAATACCTTTCTACCGATTTGTCTAAAGGATCCTATATCCTACCCTCAACGTTCCACTTTTTGGGAAGACATTTTCCATCAGGAATGGAGTCTCTCCTGACGAAAAAGAACTGATTTCTCTAGTTCTTTTCATTTTTTGTGGTTTTGAGGATCGATATGGCTGTTGTGGCTTGGCTTTGAAGAGGAATCGGTGGGAACCATGGCTAACAAGGTTGTACAGTTGTTTGAGCTTGTGAAGTCCAAAACCCATGCCTTCGTTGGCTATGATCTGTTCAAGGGTATATAGAACCCTCCACAGCATAGGCATTCCTTGGCTGTAGCACAAGCCAGTAAGGGTGAAAAAGCTTTGGGTTAAAGCCGGGAAAGGATAAGTGAAACCTATAATAAAGGGAGCAACTGGAAAGCACATCCATGTGTTGGACATACAATCACTCTTTGTGGATGAATCGAAGGGTCGGAAAACGGTACCCTCTGGAAGCAAGGGTGCAGCTGATCAATTTCGGGATCAATAAATCAACATAGCTCCAAAAAAGGGTTAGTTAGGAGATTTTGACTCCTGGGTGGGATATCTTTCTCAGGATCCTTGATCGGTGAGGATCGGGTGGCAATTTTCGCCATGGAATGATAGAGAGAAAAAGGGAAAAACTAAGGATTAAAGAAGAGAAGAGAGAATACCTTTCAACCTACTGGGATGCGGATATAAATGGCAAAGTTCAGGTTTTAAATGAAAATATCATCTTTATCTATCCCCTATAAATAATGATGATTGTTGCAGGAGCGGTCTTGTCGCTAACATCGCTACAGTAACGGCTAGTCCGCATGTGACGACCAGTTTCAGGCCAACGGATAGTCCGATATCAATGAAAATATGATTCTAGCTATATTTAATTCCTCATATTTTGGGGGCAATTGTTAGGGCATGGGTTTTATGCTGAGGATCATCTATCTTGAGACTTGACCTGGATCACGGATCCTTAACGGATAATGCAGGAAGTCTAAGGATCAAGGATCCTTACAAATATCTATGTTATCTAACATTTGTTCCTTCGTGTTTAGTTTACGTTTGCAGGTGATGTGAACGAGTCAACACGGGATTATTGGAGGAATATGCCAAATATGGCACGTGCAAGGGAAGCCATGACCATTACATGGGAACGTGGGGAGCTTGCATGGATTTCGGATAATTAGTTAGCTAGATATTTTTCTAAATTTAAAAAAGGGGTTAATGAGCTCGTGGTAGATATAGACGAACACACACTTGAACTCTGATACTCTCGCAAACACATACACTTTAGCTAAATATTGTATCGAGCTCGTTAACTTCTGAAGTTGTAATCCTTATTGTTTAATATAGTTGGTGATAACTAGTTTCCATCACCCGTGTTTTTTATGCCGGAGATCATTTATTCATCAAGGGCTTTTTCCTCGTATAACTCTTCGTGGTCACTATTGTTTACATCTCATACTTGTTCATACAATTGATCGTTGTTTCAAGCGCTCAACCTCACATACAAAGTTTGGTTAATTATCCTTAATCAGATTTTTAACCAAAACAAAGGGTATGATGTATTGTAAAATGCACATATTTATCTTATGTAAATTGTATAATTTTTATTAAGAGTCGTTTATATTAGTTTTTAGCTTTTATTTGATTATATTGTTTATTTGTAGGTACTGTGCGCAAAAGAATTAAAAACGAGCTTAAACGAATGAAGAACGAAGAATTGGAACTGTTTAACGAAGTCGAGGGACTAATACTGCATTTTAGGGAAAGTTGTTTAAAAATATGCATAAAAAATGAGGGACTAAACTTGCGATATATCTGAGAAGTTATATTAATTCCATACACAAAGAGGAAAAAAGAGGTTCGTCAAAGGGTGTTGAAAAAATATGGTGCACAGTGAAATGTGTTTGAAATTCGAGGGGCCATTATTATACAAAGTAATATAAGTTTAATTATATCATGGTAAAAACGACAAAACAAAAAAAGATAATGATCCTTGAACCTCCCTCCTCAATTTGCGTTGACCACACCAATCCATGTTGACCATCTCTTGTGTTTTTATCAACAATTATATTTGTATTTGAATAAGGATGTTGAGGAGTATTTGAATATGTTCGATCTCACAATTTAGAGAACCATTCTGCATAAAATTTTGAGAGCACATTCCTAGAGATACCAGAGGAGGCAAGGAAGTTTAGTTCTGAATATCGAAGTCTGGGATCGCGTAGGTTTGATGAACTTTGCTTTGATTACATAAACATATTTAGAGGCTAAACTTCTGTAACCGCCTATGTTTGATGAACTAATTCGCATGTTTTGACTTTGTTTGGTTTGAATTTTTACCAAGTTTATGTGTTTGAAATAAAATAGTTTTTATTGTTGTTGAATTTGATCATGTGTCCTATTATTTGCTGATATTAATTTATTGGTTTACATTATTCATGTGTTTGTAAAGAAGAAATTCACCATAAACACGTTAAATTCACTAGTTAATTCGTTAATCTGGCCAATTCTCGTTTTAACCCTATTATTAGAGATAATATAGGTAACCTAATCAATTAAAATCAGTAGACATAGGTGTTCATCTCATTCCATTGAAAGAAATATAATTTGGGATTGATAACAATTGTTTATTCGTTGTTTGGTAGTTTTAGGCACTCAATAGCTCGGGTCTTCCTATTTATTCGCGTCTAAAAGATTCTAGGTATCTGGTGTATCAATTTAAAACTAGCTTCACAATTAAAAGTTGATAAAGTGTGTTACTTTTTCATGTCTCTTGTTGTTTAATTCAGTTTCGACAGGTTGAGTCGTTTCAATCTAGCACTTCTTTCACTATCTGATTGCGTGCCATAGATCGGTTTTTAGGCTTTTGTGTGTGGGTCACATTCATCTTGTCTAATTACTATAGGATTGTCCTCTTTAATGATAGGGTTGTGGGTCTAAAATCAGAAAACTTGATAATTGTCAACCATATAAGTCTTGCATGTAGTTAAGGATTCTTGCCTAGGTGGTTTGTTCATCAAAACTGGTTACACTCGTGCTTGCCATTTGCTCTCATTTTGTTTAGTTTTCGTTAGTAATTTAGGTTATTAGTTAGTTAATTAAAACAAATAATAAAAAAATCCAAATTAATTTTAGCTAGTTATTTGGTTTAGGTTGAGTTTTATAGTTTGTCACATCTAGTCCCTAGGTTCGATACTCGGTCTTACTCACATTACTATTCCACGACCGGTACACTTGCCATTAGTGTGTAGTTTTTAGGTAATTCGTAATTAAAACTTGGCCATAAATTGATACACATTCACACACATCAAGTTTTTGGCGTCGTTGCCGGGGACTTGTTTTTGGCATTTTATTTGCAATATCTGAACTGTTTTTCTAGCTTTTACTGCTTTCTAGAATTGCTTGCCCTTAGGTATAATTTTCATGCTTGATTGCAATTTGTGCCTCTAGGTTAGTGATTATTGTTCTTTGTCCTTTAGTGTATGCCACATACTCGTTCGCAAGGATCACCAGATTTTACAGCTTCTTCAGAGCTCGAGCGAGAGCTTCACGAGCGCTTGTCATAGCATAGGGAGCGCGTGAACAAAATCAGCGATAAAAAGGTACACATTCCCATTCCAGTTCCTGGTTTCGATATGGCAGAACCACGAAAGACCATTCACCGGTGTGCCAGTGCCGGTTTCACTAGGGGCTGAAACCCTATCACTGCACCCGCCATCACTTCCACCCAAAACTGTGACACCCGGCTATTTAGGTTGTACCGTACAAATGTAACACGTGTCATGAATGAATAAAAGGCCGTATTTGATTATTTATGATATTTATATATGGTATTTGATGTGTTGGTAAATCCGAAGTTTGATAAAAATTACGTTGGCAATTTTAAGATAAACGCTTATTCGTAACGGTTAAAATGCGAAACGAACGTCGGTGACCGCCGGATAATGTTAAAATCCCAAAATAGTCCGTTATAAGTTAAATAATCTATTTAATCATAATCGTGAGGAAAAATAATTTAAAACTCTAAGAAACTCTATTTCGAGTTTAAGCGCGTATTGCACGATACTGCGCATATATGACAAAATACAGTCAACGCAGCCAGTTCAGGGCAACCAATAATTATTATAGTAATAATTTGACAAGTTTATTTTTATAGAATGATAAACATAAATTAAAACGCTTAAAATCCCTATTTTGCGAATTTAAGCGCGTACTGTGCAACACAGCGCGCATACTGCCAAATACCGACAACGTAGCCGGTCCAGGCAAATAAAATATTGATTAGTAATATTTTAGTGAGGTTATTTTTATAGAGCGTTGAAAATAAATTTAAACACGTTAAATCGAGGTTAAAACGCTAGATAAAATACCCGGTATCCAGTTAAATACATGTATAAGCTATATATATGTGTATGTATATGGAAATTATGAGAGAGAGGGGACTAGGTGGGGGCCTAATGGCTGCCCACCTTTTGCAAAACCTTCCAAATTGAAAAGTGTTGAGATATTCTTGTTGTCATGATTAGTGCAACTTACACACTCCATTAAACAACCAATGCAAAATCAAAACAATATCATTACTCTCTCTCTATATCTTGGCCGAAAACACACACATACACACACAACCATTTCAAAATTTTGAAGATCTTGAAGATCCATATTCATGCAAACTTGTTTCAAGTCCATTTGAAGATCCAAAAAGAGTTTTGGAGGTGTTTTCAAGAAGGATCAAGCTAGAACAAGTTCCATATCATCATTTTCATCAAAACCCACTAGAAGTCTGGAGGTATAACACTTCATCTTGTTCTTGATTCATAGTGATGGATGGTTATGGAAGTTTCTCTAGTTCTTGAACATAAACACTAAGTTAAATACTATAACAAATGGCTTTTAAAAGGAAATGAAAATGGATATGTATGTGTATATATATGGCCGTGAGTATGAGTGTGTGTATTATGATTGTGTTTTGAAATTTTGTTAAATAATTCTTGATTAACATGATTCTTGAAAGATTGAAGTCATGCATGAATCAAAAAGTTGTCATAAGAGAATGTTCTAAAAGGGTTTTGGGATTTGAAAAGGGCATGTTAAAAAGTGAACTTTTGGAAGTTCATATGTGTATATATGTATGTCGTATATATATATGTGTGTGTGTGTGCATGCATGTAAAAATATTGATGTTAGTTCATAAATGTGTAGAACTTAGATTCTTACATTTATGGTGGAATGATTGGGAGATGGTGATGATATGAAGATGATTGTGTTCTTGGATGAATGAACATGGAATAAATGAATATTGATGCATATGACTACATGCAAGATGAAAATGATATATTATGGATGCATTAGTTGCTTATACATGGACATGCATGTGGGTGTAAGTATATAAAATGATGAATAAATGATGTTATGATAAAAATAGTTTTAAATCAGATTATACACCTTAAAAATAAGGATATTTCATGTATTAAAGTGGTATGAAACTTGACATAAAGTTTACTAGCTTTGCATGTTGTACTTAGTGCTTCTAGAGTTGTAAAATACATGAAATCGCATGATTTATGTGACCTACATAAAAACTGCACTAATCTGATTATAACCATCATTTTATTCCGTATATAAAATGTATTGTGTTAAAATATGAAGTCGTTTCGAGTTCGGATGGTTAGGGTAACGTTTGACGCAAAACTATGCGCTAAAAACGGTAAAAATCGCCTTTTTAAGAGGTTTTTACAAAACTGTTTTAGATCAGTAACTAAACTGATATTTTGATATAACTATAAGTACTTTAACTTATGTTAAGATTATTTGGTGTTTGGTTGGTCATACGTGACTTCCGACGCCCGAAAACGTTACCGAATCGCTAAAATACGCGTTTTTCAACATACACTAGAATGGGTTGTTCAAGGGTGAACCTTATGTGTTTAAATGTGTTATGTGATTTAAATATGTGTATATGATAATATGTTAAGTGTTGACATGATAGCCGGAATTAAGTCTATGCATGTACGCTTGTATGTTTAAAACGTTAGAATCGGTAAAATCGCGTTAAATGTGTAACTTATTGTCGAGCATGAAAATTGATACATAGGTTAACTTAATAAGTTATTTCATGCATGCATGCTTTAAAAATAATAAAGTGTATGAGTTAACAAGATTTCACGTGTTATGATATTGTGTAAATGTGCACGTTTATGTATATATATTACGACGTGCAAATCGTAGATACATAGTACTTATAAACGGGAATGTTAACGGGTATAACATTAAGGTCACCAATAAAATCGTTCAAATCGCAAAATCTTAAATATATATATATATATATATATATATATATATTATATATATATATATATATATATATATATATATATATATATATATATATATATATATATATGAACTCATATATAATTAATATGCCAACATAATAAAAAATAATGACTTTTCGAGAAAATCTCAAAGTTTTGTGAAAATTCTAAGTATTGGAGAAATTTAGGAATTTGTATTATATTGATTATTAAATCGTGCCTACGTATGTTAGGACGTGTAGAATAAAATTGTGGGTTAAATACGCACCCAAAGGTGAGTGTCACTAAACCCCCTCTTTTTACTGTTTTGTATATGTTTTGGGGGAAGAGCACGCCTTAAAAAGGATTAAAGATGTGTTTGAATAAAACATACCTTATCTTATACAAAATGTATTTTTTTCATGAAAAATATATGATTTTGATGATATTAATATGTTTCGGGTAGAAACGGTTTTGTGAATAAATATGTTTCAGGGATGAAACGGGGAAATTACGGTGTTTTAGAGAAAACGACCGTGTAGATTTAAAATGCTTAAATATAAAGTTGGGACGAATTGGCTCGGTCTCAAGAGAGTAAGTATCGGGATTAGGCTTACGTTTCGGTGGGGACGTCGGGGATTCGTACAACTCGTTATATATTAAATTTATCATTTTAGTAGGATATATATATTGTTCATGAGGCAAGCGATATAGATGGCCCGTATGGGCGCATGCGCAAGTATTGCTGTTTAATCATTTAAGTATTGAACACGTAGAATTGTTGGTAGATCTATCGGGTTGACTACCCCGTCGTGATCGGTCGCTCCCATCAAGTCAAACGACGAATTGATATTTATTATAGTCTAGTCTTGATTATACCCTTATTGTTAATATATAGTTCGTATTGTCTTGCAAACATACGAGTCTGAACATTTGATGCAATAAATTTAATATGTAAAACTTGGGAAGATGTTTTAGATCGGTGGTTTCGGGGAAACGCCTGCGACGGCTGACTCATGGATTTTATTAAGGAAATAAATTATTATTTGGATGTTTTGATAATAAACACATAATTAGAAAGTTTTCCTTGTTTTAAAATATGAATATGTGAGCTCACCCTCCTTTGTGTTGACACTTGATTTTAACGTGTTCTTCAGGTACTTGAGCATGGCTTCGGGAATTATGGCGTATCTTGTAGTTTGTTGATGCATGGTTGTTTTGAAAATGTTTTGGACAAACTTTTAAAACTTTGGGACCTATGTAATAAGATCCATAAGGATTAAAAACAACTTAACTGTGGTGTGGTTGTGACGTGCTTTAAAATTTATGTTTTAAAAACTATTTTTAAATTAAGTTAAATGTCCAACATTAACAATGCATCATTCGACAAGATATTTATGGGCACCAACTTCCGTCACCATTACGTTTGTATTTCCGCTGCGACGTTGGTGTTACAGAAGTTGGTATCAGAGCCAATGGTTGTTAGCGAACTAGATGTTTTCAGGGGAAAACTCTAGACTTCAACCAATGAATTTGAGAAATAAGTACAAAATTCGCGAAGCCAAAATTTTTAAATAAACATGGATTTTTATCATGTATGAGAACCATTGCGTGTTATTGTGCATACGTGTTAATCTGTTTGTTTGGGCCTTTTGTGTTATTTTTCATTTGCACACACACACACACACACTTACTTTGTACGGTTATATATGTCACAGATGTCGCACGGGCACGAGGTCATTGAGATTACGGACTCTGAGAGCAAGCCAGAATTCGAGACTTCACCTAGATCCGTATTACCAGAGGTACCCCCCCCCCCACGATTCCACAATTTGTTGATGCGGCCGAATTCGCTTCGTCCTTCCATGTTAACCATGCTGCATTCACCAGCAAGGTTGACCCTCGTTATGCTTTTACAAGCAACGGTTGGATCGAAGACGATGATGATGATGCTCCACCCTCGATTTACGAGACTGGGCAATCATCAGGTACCGTGCCAGTTATCGATGACGTGGATAGAGGTGTTCCGTTGATCGGAGGATCTTATAGTATACTAGCAGTAGACGCTACCATTGTTACAGCTCAGCCATTAGAGCAATTCGTTGTCACATCTACTGCCGGTGCTGAGCCCACTACTAAGTTCCCTCCACCAGTTATTACCGAGTCGTCATTTCCATTTATCGAGTCATGCGCTCCTACTGCACCCCTTTTGGTCTACTTTCGACGTATGAAGAGGATATGACCAGCTGGAGACATCGCTTCAACTTCCAGAGCTGAGACAGCATCTACTTTGAAGAAGCAAAAAGGAGTGGGGTTAACCGATGTTCTCATTGCGACCGTCATTTGGGGGCCATACACGGAGATCTGGAGGCGACCAAGGGAAAGGTGAAGGACTTGGAGGGGCAGATGGACTGGTTTGATGAGCTTAAGGACTTGGATGACAGTGCAATGGATCAAATGCACTGGAGGATAGTTGAGCTGGAGGAGCTTGTGAGGAAGCTTCTAGAGTTTGTTGGCATGAAGAAATGATGGTTGGTTGTCATTATTGTTGTTTGTTTGTTTTGTATGTCTCTTTGATAAACCCTTATGTTGGCTTGCATGTCAAAATTTTGGATATTTAGGAGGAAATTTCATCTAGACTTGTTATTGGTGGTTGATTATGTCACACCAAATTTTGATTAGTCGTTGTACTATGAACAAGCTTTGTAATTTCCGTGATAAATATCAATGACATGGGTTTCTTTTGGTTAAATTATTCTCATTATTATGTGGATGCATGTGTATTGTTTAGTCCACTATTATTTAATGATTGAAATATTTAAACAATGTCTTATGTTGATATTGTTATTGCAATAATAGAAATGACAAGATGCCGCCAAAAGCGAGACAAGGTACTGGACTACCTACCACTCCAGAAGAGTTGGCACAACTCATAGCCCAACACGTTAATACTGCCTTGGAACAGCGTGAAGCCAACCAGAATATTGGGCAAGGACGTGGACGTGGTGCTCCTGGGCATGGTGAAGGTGGTGTACAGATTGGAAACCCGCAAGGTAATATAATGATCGGAAAAGTTTTAGTAGTTCCTGTGTTATGATATAATCAGAGAGAAATCTTGATTTTTCATTAACCTTGTGAACAGTGCATGGATGTACGTATAAAACATTTCAGGGCTGTAACCCACGATCATTTACAGGTGCTGAAGGGCCTCTCGAAATCACTAGATGGATTGAGAAGATGGAATCTGTGATGGCCATCAGTGGTTGTGTTGCTGATCAGAGGGTTAGGTATGCTTCGTGTTCTTTTCTTGATGAAGCTTTATCCTGGTGGAACACTCAAGTTCAAGTTTTGGGTGAAGACACTACTTACGGTCTTACCTAGAACGAACTAAAAGAGATGCTTCTTAAGGACTACTGCCCGTGTAGTGAGATGCAGAAGATTGAGACTGACTTCTGGAATTTGACCATGGATGGCCTGAATGTTAGAGCTTATTCGTCTCAGTTCAATGATTTGGCTAGATTGGTTCCACGAATGGTCACTCCTGAGTACGTTAAGGTAGAGAGGTATATTTGGGGATTGTCGCCACAAATTTGTAGTATGGTTACATCAGCGAAGCCCACTACCTATCTGGAAGCTACTGCTCTAGCAAAATCATTAGCGGATGATGTTGCTCGCCAAAGTAACCTTAACATGAAAGAGGAGACTGGGAAGTCATCGGGAAAAGCCAAGGCAGATGGGAAATCTGACCGATCAGAGCGTTCTGAGCCTAGATATGGGGATTTGTGGATGAAATTCTGAGAGCTCGAGAAAGGAAAGAAACACGATTCGGGGAAAGCATATGTGGCTAATTCTAGTGGTTCGAGGAAGGATAATGCCAGGGTGGCGGAAGTGGTTCAATGAAGAAGACTCACGGTGATGAGCAGGGAAAGTGTGCTAGACGTGGTCGCCCATGACATGTTACTCGCGAGTGCTATGCTAAGAGTACGTCGGAGGGAGTTAAGCTCGAGGGATGCTTTGAATGCGGAGAGCAGGAACACTACAAGAGGAACTGTCCGAATGTGAAGGATCAGAATGCCAGGGGCAGAGCTTTTGAGCTGAATGCTGGGAAGGCACGTGATGATCCTGCGGTTGTTACCGGTACGTTCCTACCAACGACCATTCTGCGTTCGTACTATTTGATACTGGTGCTGACTTGAGTTTTGTTTAGAAAAACTTTGAACCGTTTCTGTGTTCTCAAACAAGTAAGCTAAGTAAAAAGTACTCGATAAAATTAGCAAATGGTAAGTTGATAGAGACTAGCGAAGCTATACATGGTTATAGACTTTGGTTATGTGATCATAATTTTAGTATCGATTTACTACCAGTGGAGCTGGGTAGTTTTGATGTAGTCGTTGGGATGGATTGGCTATCCAAGAACGGAGCCGAGATCATTTGTTCTGAGAAACAAGTGCGGATACCTCGTCCTGGTGGTGGTGAAGCTTGAGTTGTTCACCGTGACCGATCGAGTTGAATATCAGGAGTTGTTAGTATTATGAAGATGCAAAAGATGTTGCGTAAAGGCTATCCTGCGTTCTTGGTTAACGTAGTGGATACGAAGGCTGAAAGTGGGAAGATTGAAGAAATTCCTGTAGTTCGCGATTATCCGGAAGTTTTCCCTGAAGACTTGCCTGGATTACCCCCTGCGAGACAGATCGAGTTTAGAATTGATCTTGTACATGGTGCTGCACCGATTGCAAAATTTCTTACAGATTAGCACCGTCAGAAATGAAAGAATTGTCAAATCAGCTTCAAGAGCTATTAGACAAAGGTTTTATTCGACCAAGCTTTTCGCCTTGGGGAGCACCTATGTTGTTCGTGAAGAAGAAGGATGGTTCCTTCAGGATGAGTATTGATTACAGAAAGTTGAACAAGCTGACTATGAAGAATCGGTACTCGTTACCGATAATCGACGATTTGTTCGACCAGCTTCAAGGATCAAGCTACTACTCGAAGATAGACCTGCGTTCAGGTTATCACCAGTTCAAGATTGCTGAGGAAGATGTTCCGAAGACTGCTTTTAGAACATGTTACGGCCACTATGAGTTCTTAGTTATGCCTTTTGGCTTAACTAATGCGCCTGCAGTGTTCATGGATCTCATGAACAGGGTATGCAAACCCTATTTGGACAAATTCGTGATAGTATTCATTGACGATATACTAATCTATTCGTGAACCAAAGAAGATCATGAGCAACATTTGAAGATCGTTTTGGAGCTGCTGAAGAAAGAGAAGTTGTATGCCAAGTTCTCTAAATGTGAATTTTGGATTCGAGAGGTGCATTTTCTCAGACATGTCATAAATGAGAAAGGTATACATGTAGACCCGTCGAAGATAGAGGCGATTAAGAATTGGGAAGCGCCAAAGACTCCGTCAGAGGTGCGACAATTCTTAGGACTTGCTGGGTATTATAGAAGATTCATTGAGAATTTTTCCAGAATAGCGCAGCCATTAACGTTATTGACCCAGAAGGATAAGAAGTTTGATTGGACGGAAACGCAGGAGAAAGCTTTTCAGTTGTTGAAGGAGAAGTTGTGTAGTGCACCTATTATATCCCTGCCTGAGGGAAATGACGGTTTTGTTGTATACTGCGATGCGTCGTTTGGGCCTTGGTTGCGTGCTTATGCAGAAGGACAAAGTGATAGCCTATGCATCAAGACAACTGAAAGTGCATGAGAAGAACTACACAACTCATGATTTAGAGTTGGGAGCTATTGTGTTCGCTTTAAAGATTTGGAGACACTATCTGTATGGCACGAAGTGTACGATTTACACAGACCATAAGAGCCTCCGGCATATCTTTGATCAGAAGGAACTCAACTTGAGGCAACGGCGATGGGTGGAATTACTCAATGATTATGAGTGTGATATTCGTTATCACCCAGGGAAAGCCAATGTTGTTGCCGACGCGCTTAGTAGGAAGGAGCGGGAGAAGCCTCTACGTGTGCGTGCTTTGGGTTTGACCATACAAACGAATTTGACTGATCGAATTCGTAATGCACAGCGAGAAGCTTTGAAAGATAAGAACCTGAGTAGAGAAGGTTTGAGAGGTTTGGAATGTGAACTGATACCAAAAGCGGATGAAGTGATGTACTTCATGAACCAAGTTTGAGTTCTGCTTAGAGGTAACCTACGTGAACTGGTTATGAACGAGGCTCATAAGTCCAGATATTTGATTCACCCAGGTTCTACCAAGATGTATCAGGAATATTAAGGAGTTAGATTGGTGGCCGAATATGAAAGAGATACTGCGGTGTATGTGAGTAAATGTCTGACATGCTTGAAGGTTAACGCTGAGCATCAGAGGCCGTCTGGGCTTCTGCAGCAACCAGAGATTCCTAAATGGAAGTGGGAACACCTTGCTATGATCGATTAACGAAGTCTGCTCATTTCTTGCCCATTAAGGAAACAGATAAGACAGAAAAGATATCACAGTTGTACCTCAACGAGATTGTAGCCCGACATGGAGTGCCAGTGTCAATTATCTCCGATAGAGATGGACGATTTGACTCCAGATTTTGGCGATCTCTTCAGGAGTCGTTGGGCTCTCGTTTGGACATGAGTACTGCATATCATCCTCAAACGGATGGTCAAAGTGAGAGAACCATTCAGACGTTAGAGGACATGTTGAGAGCGTGCGTGATTGATTTCGGTGGAAGTTGGGATTCTCAATTGTCATTGGCAGAGTTTTCTTACAACAATAGTTACCACGCCAGTATCAAAGCCGCTCCGTTTGAAGCTTTGTACGGAAGGAAATGTCGATCGCCCTTGTGCTGGGCTGAAGTTGGCGAAAGGCAACTAACTGGACCTGAGCTTATCCAGGAAACCACCAACAAGGTTGTCCAGATCAAGGAAAGGTTGAAAGCTGTCGCCGATCGCAGAAAAGTTATGCAGACAACTGAAGGAAACCGTTGCAGTTTCAGGTCGGAGATCGTGTTCTGCTGAAAGTGTCACCTTGGAAAGGTGTTGTTAGATTTGGGAAAGGGGGAAAGCTAAGCCCACGGTATATAGGTCCATTCGAAATCGCATCTCGAGTTGGATCAGTCGCGTATAGGCTTAAGCTGCCGTAGGATTTGAGTGGAGTTCATGACGTGTTTCATGTTTCCAACCTGAGAAAGTGTTTGTCAGATGAGACACTAATTATACCCCCTGATGAGGTTCAAGTAGACGATAAACTGAGATTTATCGAGGAACCGGTTGAAGTTCTGGATGAGAAGATTCAGAAGCTTAGAAGGAGTCAGATTAAGTTGGTCAAGGTTCGCTGGAATTCTAAACGTGGACCCGAGTTCACATGGGAACAAAAGGACCAGATGCAACGAAAATATCCGCATCTCTTTAAGTCTAGTGCGAAAACGAAACCTGTAGTGTAAGAATTTCGGGGACGAAATTCCTTAAACAGGGGGAGACTGTATCACCAGACTATTTAGGCTGTACCGTACAAATGTAACACGTGTCATGAATGAATAAAAGGCCGTATTTGATTATTTATGATGTTTATATATGGTATTTAATGTGTTGGTAAATCCAAAGTTTGATAAAAATTACGTTGAATATTTTAAGATAAACGCTTATCGCGTAACGGTTAAAATGCGAAACGAACGTCGGTGACCGCCGAATAATGTTAAAATCCCAAAAATAGTCCAATATGAGTTAAATAATATATTTAATCATAATCATGAGGAAAAATAATTTAAAACGCTAAGAAACTCCATTTTTCGAGTTTAAGCGCGTATTGCGCGATACTGCGCATATCTGACAAAATATTGTCAACGCAGCTAGTTCAGGGCAACCAATAATTATTATAGTAATAATTTGACAAGTTTATTTTTATAGAATGATAAAAATAAATTAAAACGCTTAAAATCCCTATTTTACGAATTTAAGCGCGTATTGTGCAACACAGCGCGCATACTACCAAATACCGACAACGTAGCCGGTCCAGGCAAATAAAATCTTGATTAGTAATATTTTAGTGAGTTTATTTTTAGAGCACTGAAAATAAATTTAAACACGTTAAAACGAGGTTAAAACTCTAGATAAAATACCCGGTATCCAATTAAATACATGTATAAGCTATATATATGTGTATGTATATGGAAATTATGAGAGAGAGGGGACTAGGTGGCGGCCTAATGGCTGCTCACCTTTTGCAAAACCTTCCAAATTGACAAGTGTTGAGATATTGGGACTTGTTGTCATGATTAGTGCAACTTACACACTCTATTAAACAACCAATGCAAAATCAAAACAATATCATTACTCTCTCTCTATATCTCGGCCAAAAAACACACACATACACACACAACCATTTCAAAATTTTGAAGATCTTGAAGATCCATATTCATGCAAACTTGTTTCAAGTCCATTTGAAGATCCAAAAGAGTTTTGGAGGTGTTTTCAAGAAGGATCAAGCTAGAACAAGTTCCATATCATCATTTTCATCAAAACCCACTAGGGATCTTGGAGGTATAACACTTCATCTTGTTCTTGATTTATAGTGATGGATGGTTATGTAAGTTTCTCTAGTTCTTGAACATAAACACTAACTTAAATACTATAACACATGGGTTTTAAAAGGAAATGAAAATGGATATGTATGTGTATATATATATGGCCGTGAGTATGAGTGTGTGTGTGTATATGATTGTGTTTTGAAATTTTGTTAAATGATTCTTGATTAACATGATTCTTGAATGATTGAAGTCATGCATGCATCAAAAAGTTGTCATAAGAGAATGTCCTAAAGAGGGTTTTGTGATTTAAAAAGGGCATGTTAAAAAGTGAACTTTTGGAGGTTCATATGTGTATGTATGTATGTCGTGTATATATATATATATATATATATATGTCATAAGAGAATGTTCTAAAGAGGGTTTTGTGATTTGAAAAGGGCATGTTAAAAAGTGAACTTTTGGAGGTTCATATGTGTATGTATGTATGTCGTATATATATATATATATATGTGTGTGTGTGTTGTGTATGCATGCATGTAAAAATAAGATGTTAGTTCATAAATTTGTAGAACTTGGATTCTTGCATTTATGGTGGAATGATTGGGAGATGATGATGATATGAAGATGATTGTGTTCTTGGATGAATGAACATGAAATAAATGAATATTGATGCATATGAATACATGCAAGATGGAAATGATATATTATGCATGCATTAGTTGCTTATACATGGACATGCATGTGGGTGTAAGTACATAAAATGATGAATAAATGATGTTATGATAAAAATAGTTTTACATCAGATTATACACATTAAAAATAAGGTTATTTTATGTATTAAAGTGGTATGAAACTTGACATAAAGTTTACTAGCTTTGCATGTTGTACTTAGTGCATATAGAGTTATAAAATATATGAAATCGCATGATTTATGCGACCTACACAAAAACTGCACTAATCTTCTATAGCATTTTTCATTGTTTTGCGAAAGAAACTCTATTTTTTAATTGTCCAGCTATAAATTCTATAAGAATATTAGGGTTTCCATAAGGCTTTTCAATTCGTGTGATAGCAATGTTAAGTTTCCGATTTACATAATTAAATTCCTTTTCATCTGTAATTCTTCGATTCCTCAGGGTCGACTTTCAATTAATTTTTTGGAAATCCCATATAGATTATGATTTGGATCAGGTCGATTCTTTTTTGAATCTCTATACGTGCAATTCCCTCGACGCCAGAAGATGTTTTATATGTTTTGTACATAATTCTTTATAAAATTTCTTATTTTTTGATCTTCTTGCAGACCCTCAGAATAAATTTTTGGTTGTGCGAACCAAAGGGAATGATGACCTTGGGTTGTACCAAATCTAAACCAATTTTTATTCAGTATATAACATGTATTGTGTTAATATATGAAGTCATTTCGAGTTCGGATGGTTAGGGTAACGTTTGACGCAAAACTATGCGGTAAAAACGGTAAAAATCGCCTTTTTAAGAGGTTTTTACAAAACTGTTTTAGATCAGTAACTAAACTGATATTTTTGATATAAATATAAGTATTTTAACTTATATTAAGATTATTTGTTGTTTGGTTGGTCATATGTGACTTCCGACGCCCGAAAACGTTACCGAATCGCTAAAATACACATTTTTCAACATACACTAGAATGGGTTGTTCATGGGTGAACCTTATGTGTTTAAATGTGTTATATGATTTAATATGAGTATATGATAATATGTTAAGTGTTGACATGATAGCGGGAATTAAGTCTATGCATGTACGCTTGTATGTTTAAAACGTTAGAATCGGTAAAATCGCGTTAAATGTGTAACTTATTTGTCGAGCATATTGATACATAGGTTAACTTAATAAGTTATTTCATGTATGCATGCTTTAAAAATGATAAAGTTTATGAGTTAACGAGATTTCGCGTGTTATGATATTGTGTAAATGTGCACGTTTATGTATATATATTACGATGCGCAAATCGTAGATATATAGTACTTATAAACGGGAGTGTGAACGGGTATAACATTTCAGGTCACCAATAAAATCGTTCAAATCGCAAAATCTTAAACATAGATATATATATTATATATATATATATATATATGAACTCATATTTATATTAATATGCCAACATAATCGAAAATAATGACTTTTCGAGAAAATTTCAAGTTATGTGAAAATTCTAAGTATTGGAGAAATTTAGGAATTTTGTAATATATTAATTATTAAATCGTGCCTACGTATGTTAGGACGTGTAGAGTCAAATTGTGGGATCGCGCTATTTTAAATACGCACCCAAAGGTGAGTGTCACTAAACCCCCTCTTTTTACTGTTTTGTATGTGTTTTGGAGGAATAACACGCCTTAAAAAGGATTAAGATGTTTTTGAATAAAACATACCTTTGCTTATATAAAATGTATTTTTTTCATGAAAAATATATGATTTTGATGATATTAATATGTTTCAGGTAGAAACGGTTTTGTGAATAAATATGTTTCGGGGATGAAACGGGGATTTTACGGTGTTTTAGAGAAAACGACCGTGTAGATTTAAAATGCTTAAATCTAAAGTTGTGACGAATTGGCTCGGTCTCAAGAGAGTAAGTATCGGGATTAGGCTTACTTTTTGGTGGGGACGTCGGGGATTCGTACAACTCTTATATATTAAATTTATCATTTAGTAGGATATATATATATTGTTCAAGAGGCAAGCGATATAGATGGCCCGTATGGGCGCATGCGCAAGTATTGTTGTTTAATCATTTAAGTATTGAACACTTAGAATTGTTGGTAGATCTATCGGGTTGACTACCCCGTCGTGATCGGTCGCTCCCATCAAGTCAAACGACGAAATGATATTCTATTATAGTCTAGTCTTGATTATACCCTTATTGTTAATATATAGTTCGTATTGTCTTGCAAACATACAAGTCTGAACATTTGATGCCATAACTTTAATATGTAAAACTTGGGAAGATGCTTTAGATCGGAGGTTTTGGGGAAACGCTTGCGACGGCTGACTCATGGATTTTATTAAGGAATAAATTAATTTCGAAAATATTATTTCGAAGTTTTGATAATAAACAGATAATTAGAAAGTTTTCCTTGTTTTAAATATGAATATGTGAGCCCACCCTCCTTTGTGTTGACACTTGATTTTAATATGTTCTTCAGGTACTTGAGCATGGCTTCGGGAATTATGGCGTATCTTGTAGTTTGTTGATGCATGGTTGTTTTGAAAATGTTTTGGACAAACTTTTAAAACTTTGGGACCTATATAATAAGATCCATAAAGATCAAAAACAACTTAACTGTGGTGTGGTTGTGACGTGCTTTAAACTTTATGTTTTAAAAACTATTTTTAAATTAAGTTAAATGTCCAACATTAACAATGCATCATTCGACAAGATATTTATGGGCAAAAACTTCCGTCACCATTATGTTTGTATTTTCGCTGCGACGTTTTTGGGGTGTTATAAAAACTGGCAGATTCCATCTCATGCTATGACCACTATCTCGAGCACTACTTAATTCACGGATTAGAGGATGAGGACGCGCCGGACACATCACTCGTTTCACCCGTATTTGCAACACCTTTAACATTCATAATGCTACTATCGAGGCGGTCTACTTACGCCTTTTCCCGTTCTCACTCACTGGTCGAGCAGCCATCTGGCTTGACACTCTGCCCGGGATTCCATCACTACATTGGATGACCTAAAGGCCAAATTTCTATAATAAGTACTAACCGCCTTCCAAAGTTGCTCGTCACAGGTACCGGATCAACTCCTTTCGCATGGACCCTGACGAGCTATACCACATGGCTTGGAAGCGCTTCCAAACCCTACTTGCTAAATGCCCCAAGCATGGACTTTCTGACTTGGCACTCGTAGAGAAGTTCTTTAACGGACTGACATTTGAGACTCAGGAGAGGTTCAACACTGCTGCTGGAGGAAACTATATGGAGAAGAAAGACGTGAGTGAATGTGAGGATTTGTTCGAGAGCTTTGCTCAAGCTGAGCAGCCATCTGCAATTAAGAATTCCATTCCTACAACTAGGTCAACCGCATCTGTACGCGGTATCCATAAGGTTACTCCAAATACTGGTATGAAGGCAGCCATTGAGGCATTGACTAAGGAGATGAAGGATGTGAAGATGAGGTTGAATAGGTGTGAGATTTGTCATGGATGTCACGAAACCGGTGATTGTCCTACTCTCATTAGTGAGCCTAATGACCAGGTTAGTTTCATTAATAATCAGAACCGGTTTCAAAATGCTAATTTTAATAAATCTAATCCGGGTTGGAGAGATCAATCAAATTATAGTTGGAGAAACGGTAACTCAAACCACTTGGGTATTGTTTTGGTCAAAAATCAAGCTAGGATAATGTTACCAAATCTGATTTTGTGAGGTAGTGTGCTTGAATTTGAACAGATATGTAAACAATTATGAAATGTAGTTGATGCTGAACACAATGATTTATATGAGGAAAAAACCCTTGATCTTTATAGGATCTCCGGCATAAAAAACCTCGGATTGTGAAAACTATCACTGTCAATTTTATTGCATAAGAAAGATTACAACTTCGGATGTTGATCAACTGTAGTACAATGAATGTTTGCTAAAGTGTGAAAGCTCTGGTTTGCAATGTATGCGAGTGTGTGTGTTTGTGAATGTGAATGTCTCTGCCTAAAACACTTGATCAACCCCTTTTCAATTAAGCTAACAACTAGGTCCGATTTTCATGGTAGACCAGATCCAAGCTCATGAACGTTAGTGGAATTCACCACGTGCGACATCTCTAACGAATATTGACTGAGATTCCAACTTATGACTTGGTCCACGTCGTCCATAACCTGCACACATTCGTTAGAAACATAGAGAACAATTGTTAGATATCATAAGTAAAAATAAGGATCCTTGATCCTTAGACTCCCTACATCATCCGCTAAGGATAAGAGATCCAGGCTCGGTCTCAAGATACATGATCCAGAATTAACAGAACTTAGCCCCCAACAATTGCCCCTAAATATGGAAGATTAGATATGAATCAAATATGTCATATTTCCGTTAGATACGGACTAGCCATTGCAAGTGCAACTAGCCGTTGCGAGTCGTCTGACGTCATTGATGGGATAGACTATAACCATCATCACATTATATAGGGTAGAGATAAGGACGAGTATTCATTTAATGATCAAAATATCCTCTTTTAAATCTTCATTCCTGAAGTCACTCAGGTAGTCTTCTTCTCTCTAAAATCTTTTTGCTTTCACTGAAATTCTTCATCTCCCATCTTCCGATTATGGCAAAGATGGCTACCCAATCCTCATCCGGCAAGAGTCCTGAGAAGGATAACATGCCCCAGAGTCAAAATCTGCTAGCAAACCCTTCTTTGAAGCTTTGCAAATTCACTGATCCAGAGATTGAGGATCTCTTTCCCTGCTTTCAACCGGAAATAGTAACCCGACCATTCGACTTTTCTATGAAGAGCGACGCCATTTCACCCATTTGGGTTTGCTTTCCAGACCTGCCATTTCTCCTTGGTTACACTTATCCTTTCCCTGACCTAACCCAACAATTCTTCACTCTCATAGGCATTAGCTATAGTAAAGCGATGACTATGCTTTGGAGGGTCCTGTATACCCTTGAACAGATCATCAGTAAAGAAGGTATTGATTCAAGCTGTCAGAGCTTTTCTATCTTTACAGCCTTGTCACCCATGGTTCCCATTGTTTCTTGCTCAAAGCTAAACCCCAACAGCCTTTGCCCATCGTCAAGACCACTTAAAATGGTTCCACCTGGAAGAATTAGTTCTTCTTCGTGCAAAGAGATTCTATTCCCCTTGGGAATAGTCTTCCTAAAAAGTGGATCTTGAAGGGTAGGATATAGAAGATTACCTTTTGTATTGCTAACTAGTTTTCTCTTTCTGTTTGCATGTAGTGACTAAGTTTGCATGTCTTGCCAACTCACCGGGTACCGCGGAAAGAATAGCAGCGTTTTGGGCTCTTGACTCAACAATCAGGACATTTAAGCCAAGGATAAACGATCCAGAAGCCAACACTTCCACCTCCTACACAATGTCGATTAAGTATTTATGCATTTTCGATAGATATAATTTTGTATTGAAAAGATTATGTAAAATAAGAAGACTTATATTTTTTGTTGATGATGTAGGCTCAGAAATCCATCGGCAAATCTGCCACCAAGTTTGGCCTAGATGATGTTGACAACATCTTTCCTCGCTCCATCAAGAAGGAACTGGCCAAAGGCCCAAGCTTCCCACAGCCAAAAGCTATCACCACCAGGGTCAAGGCTGGATCAAAATGAAAGAAGCCAATGGAGGTTGAGGAAGACGAGCTCCAGACTAAAAGGTTGATCCATGACTTCATTGCTGAGATAAGGATCCTTGATCCATTTTTGTTACTGTTGCTCTTAGTGAAGGATCCTTGATTCTGAATATACGTATTATCCTTTTGTAGAGGTTTGTCCGCTTGAAGGCCCACAAGGATAAGAGCCTGGATGAGCTTGAGGATAACCTAGCTGACCTCCGTCCACAGATGCTGCCAAAGACAAGATGACCTCCAAACTGGAGAAAGAAAACAAGCTCTTGGAGAAGAATATATTGGAGGCAGACATGCAGGTTGACAGGGCGGAGATGAAAGCAACCGAAGAGGCCAAGGTTTGTGCTGCTCGTGCTATCCTCAAGGCGAGAATCGAGATTGTCAAAGAGGCAATGAATCCTGCCTTCGACCGGTCTTTGTGGGATTTGGCTAGATGGGAGCAGATACTTCTCGAGCTTGGTGATAATGAGGAGCCGGAGCCAGTGAAGATGCTAGAGACGGGTTCAAGCTGAGCCAAGGAGGTGATCGAGGTTGCTGGAGGTGAAGGAGGTGAAGCTTCGGTGGAGACCACTCAAGTGAGCAATGAAGCATAATTTAGGCGAGGCCTGAGCCCACTTTTTTCATGGTTTATGTTGGTGTTTTTATTTTGAACAATTTGTAGTTTGTATTCTGAACAATAGTTTTCTAGGTTAAGGATCACTGATCCTTAGAACAATGGGGGGTGGAAAAGGTGGATGGATCCTTCTGTTTGTGGAGGATGAAGCCTTTACCTCCCTTGCTTTTATTTTCCTGCACTTTACTTTTCTACACAAACTTTAACTGTTAGATGAACCCGATCCGGCCTGCATGGATGGTCCACATTTTTGCTGGTGAAATCCGGGCCGGATACTTTCGACAAATATCAACAGGCTTTAATATATTAAACTTTTTAACTATGCTTGGTGTTGTGCATTTGTTTTTTAAAGTTTTAATTTGATATGCTTATGTTTCCATATTTAAGTAGACCATTTGTGAAGATCATCAGCTTTTCTTTATAAAAACTATAGAAAATTTTAGGTTGTCACATATTTGCCAATAGTAAGTTTTAAAGAAAACCTGACTAGATATGAAACATATATATTCTCAACTGATAGGTTTAAAGTGTGATCAGTAAAACTAAAGGGAAAACATACCAGAGAATCCAAGTTAGGATTCTATATCCTTTAGATGTACTATAGTGTAAACAAACCAACAAAATTACCTAGAGTGTAAGGATCCAGGATCCTTTCTCAACGTAAATTGTGGATCCTTAACATTTCCAGAACCTGTCAAGATAAACTTGGGACTAAGCCAAAATATACTAGGGGCAAGCCCATAAAAATGGGGCACAAGCCAAACAATACCTCGGGCCTGGCCCAAACTGGGGACAACCCCACTTAAGTGACATGAAAATGCCAAAACCTTAGCTAACGTGAAGACGTTAGAAACCTTAGGATAACGGATGTACGGTACATCTACCATTATACTTGAGATCCTACATATGGCCAACAGCAATGAAACTGTCAGCCATTAAGCATGTACTTGTCCTATTGCTTCGAACCATACTTGGATAAATGTTCGCTGCCGGCGGGGTGTCAAAATCCAATTCGTGTGAAAGGTGAAAACCTTCAAACCTTCGAAGGTATAAGATAACTTAAACGTGGGAGAGAGGTGGCCAACCCCTTAATCCTCTGCTAAATATGTTAAACATTTATACAAAGACTTAAAACTTGGTGAAATTGGATGTTAAGTATCTAACATCCTAACTATCCTAACCATATGTCGTTCAAAAAAAAGTATCTAACATCCTATTTAATGACGAATAGATAGGAAGAAAAATTTAAGATAAAATGTTATCGACGTGAGGATCCTGAATCCTTAAGGATCCTTGACCTTTATCACATAAAATATTTCTTGAGATGAATAGCATTCCAAGCCTTGGCAAGAGATCACCTTCCATGGTTAATAGACGATATGCCCCCATTCCTGCTTCTGCTTCAATTATATAGGGGCCTTCCCATTTGGGTGCCAACTTGCCATCAGCTGGGTTTGTAGTATTCTGAAATGCTTTCTGTGACAACCCGAACCTTTCCGTTACGTTCCGCTATATGTTATGTTTATGTGGATCTAACGAACGTGATTTATTATAATTACTTATTTACATAAATTGGTTTATTTATATGTGTTGAATGTTGTGATCATGAGTGCAAACATATGAGATAAAATATATGGCCGCACACTAGATATGCATGTACATATGAATATTGTGAATATGCGAGGTGTTGTAAATAATGAGATAACAAATCAGCCGCACACTAGACTACCGTCCAACATATTTTTGGAGGTGGTGAATATTAGATGTAATATTATATGGACGACACCTTAATTGGCCGCACACTTCAAGTGTGCGCCCACACTCACTTATTAATCCAGATTGGCCGCACACCACCTCACCTTGTACACCTCTCCTTTCCTGATCGCACACCTAATTAATTAATGCCCAAATCCAGCCCATAACTAACCCAAATGAACCGCACACTCTTTTTAGGGTGAACACCTGAATGTGTGTGGTATCTTTTGGTCTGTATAAATGCCCGTGTGCAACCAACCTTAGGGATTGTTTTAGCAATCATTGTGACGGCAGCTTTTCACCAACATTCTCCTTCTTTTTGACAAACCCTAGAACATTCCTTCTACTTCATTTCTGGAAGATTGACGGCGACATTCATTCCCAAATCTTTTAGTCTGCAATCAACATTCATTCTCTTGGAACTCCACTCCCTCTCTCTTTCTTATTTACTCTATTTCAGGTTAGTGTGATTCCTATATGCCTCAAGTTGTATTCTTTAATTACTTGACACTAAATGGTTTAGAATACATTGTTCATGTTAATGAGATGTTAGATTTTGATAAATGCTAGTTAGTATGAAAGACGATTCTTGCTTGATATTGTATGATAAAGGTTGATATTATGTTCATAATTCAGATTTGGTGCTTAATAATGATATGTTTAATGGATTATATAAATTTTTAGGGTGATCCTAGAGTCAAAGTGCATATTGTTTGAATGGTGAAAAGATTTCTTCTATAAAAAGAGATTCTTGATGATTAGTGATGGAACCTTAGATTTATTAGGGATGATTTCATGTTAGCAAAAACGTAGATCTGTTGTATGAAAAATGGGATTGGTATGATGTTAGTGTTTTGGTGATCTCGTGTGACATGAAATTTATGATGCTAGGGAATCTAAACTTATGGATAAATTGTTTGAATTATCAACAAGACTATGGACATGTAGATTTGCTTTGATGATTGCCTGATAATTGGTGTATACGGATCTGGTTGGATATGAGCATGTATAATGAATATCATGATAGGGTTCTTAAAGGATGATGTAAAAAGTTGTACTTTTGAGTGTTTTAATTGTATGAACAATAAATAAATATTGTTTGAATATTGAAGTCGTACACCCACCTCGCACAAGGGATTGTCGCACACTCCTGAATGTGCAATCGATGAGGCATAACGTACAACTAATTGATGCATAGTCACACACCTTGGGTGTACGACCCATATAAGCATGACCGCACATTCTCAAGATGGCCACACACTCCCTAGTGTGCTGCACACTTGAAAATGGGCCGCACTTCAATATATATTAGGCCGCACACACCTTGTTACCCGTTGGGCTTTGTTATGAACCTATGCATGGCCCACATACTGTCCACAGTACATACTTGTATTTTACTTGCCAACTACGTGTAGAAAGTACGTGCCTGGCTTGTATACAAATCTGATACATATTGGTAACCATAATAGGACGTGGTTGACCAACTTTAAAACAAGTAAATTATCTGCCGAGCTAAGCAAAGGTGAGTTCACACACTTACTAAAAACATGTATTCTCGGTGGTTGGAACGAACTACATTTTCCATTGTTTGGGATTGCCTAGTATACTGGGAAGGAATACTACTAAATACTATTTTATAGTTCATGTCTCAAGTGTACTAAACGCAACTCTATCACGAAGTCCCCACTTACTATACCGATTAATCACCTGGCCTGGCGAACGGGATATTAGTTGATAGCGCTATTAGGTCTCACAAACCTCACACCGTGCCGAGGAGGACGGGCGTGAACTAGTATGCCTTGGCAACCGTCAATTATGATAGAAATTGACAAACAGGGCAACAACGAAACAACAACAGTCGCATGTCTTCGGTATTATGCAGTTTAGTAGCTTACAGATGGGGTAGCTCCCCATTACAAACACGATTTATAAATGAGTAAACTTAACAACTATGTTTTTGGAAATAAAAGTGGAAAAGCCGTGAACTCGCCAACTTTATTGTTGACACACTACTACATCCTTTGCAGGACCGTAGGTATAGCAGCGAAGGAGTGTAGTGGTTGCGTTGAACCTTTGTCGGTTCTATTTAAATAAAATCCCTGAACTTTAAACTTTTGTTGGATTATTAAACTGTTAAACCTTGTGCTTCCGCTGTAAACTCTAAACATTGTTTTTGAACTATTAATTTTAGTCACTAATCGTATTGTGGTGATAGATTTACTTTATTTTATTTAACTGTTCAATATGATTGGTGGCATGATCCTGGTCAGTTACACGCCTCGTAGTAATACTCTGCATATGGAATTTGAGGGTGTGACACTTTCCTTAGAACCAAATCTCCAACTTGAAATCGCCTGATCCTGACGTTCTTATTGTATACCCCAGCCATCCTTTGTTGATAACTGGCCATCCTTATTCTTGCTAAATCTCTGAGCTCATCCACAGTATTCAAGTCTTGAATCTGATTCTCACTATTTGTTTGAGGATCACGGGTGCTTTTTCTGGCTGTAGGAACCACCATCTCTGTTGGGATCACAACTTCAGTTCCAAAGACTAAAGAGAAGGGAGTATGCCCTATAGCACTCTTCGGAGTTGTCCTATCTACCCAAAGGACATATGGCAGCTCTTCAGCCCACTTTCTTTTCTTGGATCCAAGTTTCTTCTTCAAGTTGTTGATGATGATTTTGTTGCTTGATTCTGCTTGGCGTTCTACTCCCAATAAATTGGGATCCATTATCACATATAATTTCCATTGGAAATCCAAATCTAGTAATAATGTTTCTCTTAATGAAGGATATAACTTCCTTTTCTCTGACTTGAACAAAAGCTTCTGCTTTTATCCATTTGGAGAAGTAATCAATCATGGCTAGCATAAATACTTTTCCTCCTGGTGCGTTTGGAAGTTTGCCAACTATATCCATTCCCCACTTCATAAACGACCAAGAGGAAATTATTGGATATAAAGGCTCTGCTGGTTGATGTAGGATGTTGCTATGTCTTTGGCAAGCATCACACTTCCTTGCATACTCTACTACATCCTTCTTCATTATGGGCCAGTAGTAACCTGTTCTAAGGATCCTTGAGAATAGTGATATGCCCCTAGTGTGGTTCCCACAGTCTCGTTTATGGAAGTCCTTTAAGACTTCTTGGATTTCTGGATCCTCAATGCATCTCGAATATGGACTTGCAAGAGATCTTTTATATAAATTGTTATTTAATATCGTAAATTGAGTTACCTTAATTCTGAAGGCTCTGGGATTCTCCGCTAAGGGAATTTCCCCATTCTGAAAGTAGTTCATAACTGGAAGTATCCATGATCCTGAATTGACTACACATCACTGATCCTCGTTTGTTTAGCTAATTGCAAACCTGCTATTAGGGCCTCATATTCTGCTTCATTGTTAGTGGTTTGGAATTCACATGCAATGGACTAGGGTATTATGGACCCCTATGGCGATTTTAGTAGTATGCCTAGTCTCGTTCCATTGACATTTGAGGCTCCATCTGTGAAGAGTATTCAAGGATCCTTGGTCTCCTCAAGTTGTTGAACCTCTAATTCAGCTTCCCTTTGTAGATCACTACTGAAATCAGCCACAAAGTCAGCCAAAGTTTGAGACTTGATAGCAGTCCTTGGTTCATATTTTATATCATATGCACTAAGCTTGACTGCTTTTTTGCCATTCTTCCTGACATTTCAGGTTTCCTAAGAACATTCTTAATGGGAAAATTAGTTTTCATAATAATAGGATGTGTTTCAAAATAATGTCTAAGTTAAGTGGAAGCCATAATCAATGCAAGATTTAATTTCTCTAAATGAGAGTATCGGGCTTCAACATCAAGAAGGCTTTTACTTACAAAATATACCAGATGTTGTTGGCCTTCATGATCCTTAACTAACATTGCACTAAATGTTTTACCTAAGATAGCTAAGTAGAAGGATAATGGCTCACCATCCTCTGGTTTCATTAGGGCTAGTGCTAAGGATAAATAAGCCTTAAGAGCCTTGAGTGCAGCTTCATGTTTTTCAGTCCACTCAAATTTCCTATTCTTTCTCAGGATATCATAAAAATCCTTGCACTTCTCTGAGGACTTTGAAATGAATCTGTTTAGAGTTGCGATCCTTTCTGTCAGTCTCTAGGGCATCCTTGGCAATGGCAGGAGATTTTATATTCACAATCGCCTTAATCTGCTCAGGGCTTCCTTCAATCCCTCTCTTTGTCACCATTGTTAGGGGTTGAATTTTATTACTATGGATCACACATCCTTAGATTCGCCTGGATCACTAATTCTTAACAGATGGTGTAGGATGTCTGAGGATCATGGATCCTTAATATTGTTTTTATTAACTGATAATTGTATCCTCTATTTGAAACTTGTATATGCAGGCACTTAGCAAATTGTACCTAGTCAAGATGCGATCTCATGGAATATGCCGGATTAGAAGCACGTGTGAAAGCTCGTAACCGTTATGGATGAACGTGGGAGCTTCTCGGATTTTTGCATAGTTAGATAGCTAGTTATCTTACTATTTTTAGGGGATATTGAGCTTGATAGAAAACAACATTTTTGGCATACTAATTACACATACACACTTCTGCTACTCTCGCAATTTACTCTCGAAAACACACACTAGAATACATTGTAACGAGCTCAATATCAGCCGAAGTTGTAATCTTTTTTGTGCATTATAGTTGGTGATCGGTAGTTTCCATCACCCGAGGTTTTTTGTGCCGGAGATCTATCATAGATCAAGGGCTTTTTCCTCATATAAATCCTTGTGTTCGTTGTTCTTTACATTACACATTTGATCATTCAATCATTTGATATTCAAGCACACTACCTCACAAAATCAGATTATGTTACATTATCCTTAGATTGATTTTTTACCAACACAGTTTGGCGCCCACCGTGGGGCAAGTGGCTTCAATTCTAAAACTTTTTTTTCATTTTAATTCATTTTCTTCAACCTCTTGGCTTCTCAAGGAAAATCCACTTCAAGTGCCATGCCGGCTGTTACCTTATCCCAATACCTTCCTATTCCCCCTGCATACCAGAAGAATGCAGAAAATTCTCAGAAGAGGACAACACCTGTTTACACAGGGTTAAAAACCTCTACTGTTTCTTCGTCTACAACTACTAACAGTGATGTTCTACTTTGATTTTGCAGATGAAGAGTTACATGGAGCAACAGGACAAAACTAAACAGAGGATCCTTCGGGAAATTGATGAAATAAAGAAGCAAAAGAGACTGATAGAAAATCAGTCTCCACTGGTGCCTAGAGCATTGGATTTTGCTACTCCATCATCAACAATTCAGCATTCAAAAGGATCCAGTGTCCAGATTCAAGGATCCTTCAACCATCAGCAAGGATCACTCGAAATGACACAAGCTCAAGGATCCTACTTGCAACCTCAAGGATCATCTATCATGCAGCAAGGATCACTGGAAACCACTGAGCCTCAAGGATCCTTCTATGAACCTGGAGGTTCATAGGGAATGTCCCAGTCTCAAGGATCCTACATTCAGCCTTAGGGATCCTCATCTCAAGTTAGAGGATTCATGGATTATCCTCCAAGACCTTCAGCACCAATGTATCTAGGATCCAACATCTTCCAGGATCAAGGATCCTTAGGGAGACAATCATGGAGAAGTTCTGAAATTCATGAAGGAGACTTCTTTCCTATGTAGACCATTGCTTCTTCTTGTCCTACCGTTACAGCGGACGTATCTTATTCTAGACACACTTCTGGGATACTAGCTTCAAACTAATCGGGAGGTAACAACTTCAATACATATTTTGATACTAACTTTACTCACATGCAGGATGCAGGGATCAACCAAGCTATGGCAAGGGAGTTGCAGAAAGTGTAGGACATGATATCCAGTGTCCCTAGAGTGGTCAAACCCATTCCTGAGATCCCGGATGGAAGTTACAGAGTGTCTCACTTTGCACCTCACGTAAAACAATGATGAGATACCAAAGCGTTTCCAGACTCCCAGTATGAAGCTATATGATGGTACCTTTGATCCGGAAGAGCATGTGGCTCAGTACAGAGAAAGGATGGAAATCAACCCATTCCAAAAAGGTTAAAGGAAACCTGTCTATGCAAGGGCTTCGGATCCACACTCACTGGATCAGCACTCAAGTGGCTGCTAAGTCTTCCTCTTACTTTATAACTTCATTTTCTCATTTAGTTAACTTATTCAATAATCAGTTTTCCTGTAGTAGATCTTTTGAAAGGTTAAGTAGTGACTTGTATAGGATCACCCAAGGTCGTGATGAGTCACTTAGAGATTACATCACTAAATTTAGTAGATAATCCTTAGAAATTCCTAATTTAGATATTGCCACTGCTGTGGAAGCATTTAAGATGGGATTACTAAAAGATTCTCTATTTTATGATGATCTTGTTATGAAACCATGCAGGAATCTAGATGAAGTAAGGAACAGGGCCTTGAGATTCATCCGATTAGAGGATGACAAAAGGGTCTAAGAAAGGTTGTCAGGATCTCTAAACAGGAGGAGCAAGGATCCTTTTACAAGAATAATCGATCGAAGCAATAGTCCATGCATGATAATCAGAATGTTCATGCATTGAGCAAGAGGAAGACGAGGAGGATTACCCTCATATTTTTTAATATTGTTTTTTCTGCTGATAATAGTGAACTAATCCTTGCTTTGCAGAATTTAGGTGAAAAAGTTAGGTGGCCCAGAAAGAATAAAAAGTCTACGTCCACTAAGGATAAATCGAAATAGTGTGCATATCATGAGGACTTCAGCCACCTCACTGATGAATGTATTGCACTTAGGAAGGAGATAGGTTATCTTCTCAGCAAAGGTTACCTAAGGAGTTGCTCGGAAGAAAGAAGTCAAGGATCCAGGATCCTGAAAAAGTTCCCGAAAGAGCCCCTCCACCACCTGTAGATGCTCAAATCATTAATTTCATCTCCTGAGGTTCTGATATTTGTGGAACCTCATTTTCTACAGCTAAGAGGCACGCTAAAGAGACAAAGATGGAGAATGGGGATAGACCTGTTCGAACCTCCACTCTGACCTAGTAGAAAAGTGATATCCTTTGATGAGGATGACCGTGTTGACATACAGGATCCTTCATCATGATGATTTAGTCATTACTTTATTTATTTCTAACCATTTTGTTCGTAGGATCCTTATCAATAGAGGGAGCTTCGTCAACATTATCCAGTTGGATGTCCTCAAGATAGAGAGTGATCAGCAGGAGGCGAAGAGCTGCTACACTTCTTGAATGAAACCAACTTCAAAGCCAAGGTAAGCATAGCAATTAAAGTATCCTCCAAGGGACGTCATGGAGGCAAGGGAGCAGGACGTCAAGAATATTCTATTAGATCTGGGGGATCCTGAATCCAAAGTTTTTATAGGATCCGGGATCCTGAATAACATAGAATAGGATCTAGTATCCTTCTTTAAGAGAAGGAAGTCTACTTTTGCTTGGAGATACGGGGACATGACAAGTATATCAAAAGATATTATTACTCATAAATTAGGCATTGACAAATCTTTCAGGCCAATACATCAAAAGAGAAGGAAATTCGCACCTGAAAGAAATGTCATTATCCAAGAGGAAGAAGACAAGTTATTAAAGGCAGGTATGATTAGAGAGGTCAAGTTTCCAAAATGGCTAGCCAACGTGGTGGTTGTTCAGAAAAAGAATGGAAAGTTGAGGGTATGGTAGATTTTACCGATCTAAATAAAGCATGTCCCAAGGATCCTTTCCCGTTACCCCACATTGACTCCATGGTGGATGCTACGGCGGGTCATGAATTGCTTACTTTTATTGATGCTTCATCTGGGTTTCAACAAATTTAGATGGAACCATCTGGTCTAGAGGATACAACATTCATACACCCACCGGCATGTACTGTTATATTGTTATGCCCTTTGGTTTGAGAAATGCAGGTGCTACCTACCAAAGGTTGGTGAATAGGATGTTCAAAGAACAACTTGGACACACTATGGAGGTTTATATCGATGATATGGTGGTCAAAACCAAAAAAAATCAGAAGATCACCTTAAGGATCTCGAAGTAGCATTCAACATCCTCGACTAATATAACATGAAGTTAAATCCATCCAAATGCCATTTCAGAGTTAAAGTTGGAAAGTTTTTAGGATATATGGTGACCAAGAGGGGGGATCGAAGCCAGTCTAGATCAAATCAAGGCCATTGTGAACATCAAATCTCCTACCAATTCCAAGCATGTGCAAAGATTGACCGGGAGGATCGCAGCTTTAAACGATTCATCTCAAAATCCTCAAAAAAATGCAAGGATTTCTATGATATTCTGAGGAAGAATAAAAAGTTTGAATGGACTGAAAAACATGAAGCAGCTTTCAAAGCTCTCAAGGATTACCTATCCTCTACACCAGCCTTGATGAAACCAGAAGATGGAGAACCATTATCCTTATACCTAGTTGTTTCAGGTGACGTGATAAGTGCGGTCCTAGTCAGGGATCATGAAGGCCAACAACATCCAGTATACTATGTAAGTAAAAGCCTACTAGATGTTGATGCCAGGTATTCTCATTTGAGAAATTAATTCTTGCTTTAATTATGGCTTCCACTAAACTTAGACATTATTTCGAAACTCACCTATCATTGTCAAAACTAACTTTCCTAGCAAGAATGTTCTCAGGAAGCCTGAAATATCAGGTAGAATGGCGAAGTGGGCAGTCAAGCTTAGGACATATGGCATTAAGTATGAACCCAGAACTGCCATTAAATCCCAAGCTTTAGCTGACTTTGTGATTGATTTCAGTAGTGATCTACAAAGGGAAGCTGAATTAGAAGTTCAACAACTTGAGGAGACCAAGGATCCTTGGACACTCTTCACGGATGGAGCTTCAAATTTCAAAGGAACTAGACTAGGCTTACTACTAAAATCACCACAAGGGGACATTATACCCCAATCTATTGCATGTGAATTTCAGACTACTAATAATGAAGCAGAGTATGAGGCCTTGATAGCAGGTTTGCAATTAGCTATGCAAATAAGGATCAGGTATCTTCAAGTATATGTCGATTCATTTTTAATTACTAATCATTATAATGGTTCCTACACTGTCAAAGGTGAACAGCTAATCTAATACTTAGAGATAGCCAGGAGACTGGCACATTCTTTTGCTTTTTTTAGATTAACACATGTACCTAGGAAGAAAATGTAGAAGCAGACGCTTTAGCTAACCTTGGATCATCACTAAAGATACCAGAGGATATGAAGATACCTATCATCATGTTCTAACTCCTGCAATTGAGGAAAATGAAGCAATGGAGATAGTGGAAGATGCTGCAATTGTACCTAGTAATGATGTGCAGTCAAAGTCAGGATCCTAGATTCTTTCGATTCTAAAATATATTCAGAATGGAGAAATTCCACTGGGGAAAATACTAGAGCCTTCAAAATTAAGGTATCTCAATTCACTATTTAAATAACATGTTATATAAAAGATCTCTTGCAGGTCCCTATTTGCGATGCATTGAGGATCTAGAGATCCAAGAAGTCTTGAAGGATTTTCACAAAGGAGACTGTGGAAATCACACTGGGGGCCGGGCACTATTTTCAAGGATACTCAGAACAGGATATTACTGGCCTACGATGAAAAAGGATGTTGTGGAATATGCGAGAAGATGTGATGCTTGCCAAAGACACGGTAATATTCTTCATCAATCGGCAGAGCCTTTACATTGAATATCCTTTTCTTGGCCATTCATGAGATGTGGAATGGATATAGTTGGAAAGCTCCCCAAGGCACCTGGAGGAAAAGTGTTTATGCTAGCTATGACATACTACTTTTCCAAGTGGATAGAAGCAGAAGCCTTTGCTCAAGTCAGAGAAAATGAAGTCATATCCTTCATTAAAAGAAATATTATTACTAGATTTGGAATCCCTTCCAAAATTGTTTGTTATAATGGATCCCAATTTATTGGGAGTCGAACTACTAACTTTTGTGACAGCTGGGGGATTAGGATGATAACATCAACAATAGTCCACCCCCAAGCTAATGGTCAGGCAGAATCATCCAACAAGATCATCATCAACAACTTGAAGAAGAAGCTTTGATCCAAGAAAGGAAAGTGGGCTGAAGAGTTGCCATATGTCTTATGGGCAGATAGAACAACTTCGAAGAATGCTACGGGTCAAACTCCATTCTCCCTAGTCTTTGGAGCTGTGGCAATGATTCCTACAGAAATGGTAGTTCCTACAGCCAGAACAAGCATCCGTGATCCTGAAACAAATGCTAAGAACCCGACTATAGATCTGGATACCGTGGAAGAGCTTAGAGATTTGGCAAGAGTAAGGTTAGTTAGCTACCAACAGAGAATGGCTGGAGCTTATAACAAAAATGTCAGGGTCAGAAGATTTCAAGTTGGTGACTTGGTACTAAGAAAAGCATTTCAGAATACCACAAATCCTGCTGATGGCAAGTTAGCACCAAAGTGGGAAGTCCCCTACTTGATTGAAGCTGAAGCTAGAAAGGCGGGCACATCATTTGTTGACTATGGAGGGTGATATCCTACCATGAGCTTGGAATGCTATTCACCTAAAGAAACACTTCATGTAGTAAGGATCAAGGATCCTAGGAGATTTTGATACTCAGGTCAGGTTCAAGGATCCTCAAAAGATATATGATCCCTTACTATGGTAATGTTTTACTAATATTTTCTTTCATATTATACCTATTATTCATTATAAGAAGAGGGTGTTAGATTCTTAACATCCTATGTTATCAAAGTTTTAAGTCTTTGCAGAGTTTTTAAAATCTATGACAAAGGATCAAGAGGTTGGCCACCTCTCCAAGGTTTTTGGGCCTGTCCCCAGTTTAAGGTATATTTTACATTCTACGGTTTAAAGGTTTTCACCTTTCAAACCAATTGGGTTTCGACACCCCGCCAGTAGCGCACGTTATCCAAGTATGGTTCGAGGCAATGGGACCAGTGCCCGCTTTAGGGGCTGACGATTTCCTTGTTGTTGGCTATATGTAGGATCCTAAGTAAAATGATAGACGTGCCATACATCCATATCCAAAGGTTTCTAACATTTTCATGTTAGCTAAGGTTTTGGCATTTTCATGTCACTTATGATCGGGCTAGTCGCCAGTTTGGGCCAGACCCCAGTATCCTAAGGTTTCTAACATTTTCATGTTAGCTTAAGCTTTGGGCTTGTCCCTAGTTTATGTGGGCTTGTCCCCAGTTTATTTGGGCTTGGCCCCAGTAATAATGGATTTATTCCCATAATGTTTAATTAGTCAAGAGTTGTGTTTGCAGATTTTTGAGATTTATCAAAAAAGGATCCTAAATCCTTAAATCTGAATCGATTCCTTTGATCCGTTTATATTCTCGTAAGTCTAAAGGATATAGAATCCTAACTTGGATTCTCTGGTATGTTTCAGTTTTAGTTTTGCTTATTATGTTGATATCACCCTAGACCTTCCAACCAAGGTGTTGGGATTGAACCCTATGAAAGGAACAGATGATATAAAGCCAAATAACACTATCCGAGCTTTGGTTCAACTATCAGAGGTTACAACCTCTGATGTACTTACACTGCTTTCCATAAAGACTGCTCATCCTATCATCTGCCTTCATAAAGCTTCAAGGTCTGCCAGAGTTAACAAGGGACAGAGGATAGTGATCAGAGTTTAGTCATTAGCTTAGTTAATCAATGTAACAGTGCCAAGCGCTGATAGTTATATAAGCAGTGTTTAGAGTTAGTTACATATTAGTTTCCTGTCACTATCAACCCTGACGTCATCAAAGATGCTCAGAGGTTAGATAGTTAGTATAAATAGGCAACTCAGGTAACCTTTAAACTTGTCTCTTAAAAGATCAACTTTCGCATATCATTTTCTCTGCATTTTCTCATTACCAAACTGTAATTGCAAAGGCTGAGGTGGAGTTTGTGAATCACATGCAAGTTAATCAACTTGAAAGCATGACGATGATGAAAACAAACGACCATCGCTTGTAGTAAAAGTTTTCCATCTTATTTCACTGCAAATCTCTTTTAATTCAATCATTTTCCATTTTTGAAACAAAAACTACAAGTAATTCAAACTCAGATCCTAACAATTGGTATCAGAGCTTGATTCATCAAATTCGATCTAACAATCGATTTGGTTCGAACAGATCAGCTCTCTTGCTAGTCAGTTTGGTTGTTTTTAGCTTGATATTCAGAGTTTTATTACGTTCAAAGTTTTTAAAACAAAATCTGTGAAAAATCAACTGAAAATGTCTCAAAACACACAGGATGCCAATTCTGGTTCCTTGTTCAAACCGCCAATGCTCAAAAGAAATGAATATTTTATTTGGCAACGACGGATGGGTCACATCCTTGCTCAGTAAAACACCGGTTGCTGGAGATCTGTTGCTTATGGACCTCAGGTTCCAATGGTTCCAAGCACAGAGGATCCAACCAAACAAGTGCCAAAAAATCCTGAAAACTTTTCGGAGCAAGATTTCCAGAAAATTGAATTGGATGCTAAGGCATTTAGCATAGTTGCTTCGGCCTTACCCAATGAAATATATGCTGGTCTACTCCATTGGATGCACTTAAGGAGCAATTCAGTGGGACTAAGGAAGTGATAGAAAGTAATAGAGAAGTTCTAAATCAGCACTATGTAACGTTTTGTCACTTGAAATGAGAGTCTCTAACACAACAATTTGAACGTTACAGCTGTCTCATGTCAATAATCGTTTCCTTAGATCGTTACCAGATAAGTGGGAGATGGTAGCTTATGTAACGCAAACGTTGGGTTAAGAATGTCATGACATAACTTCATGGGATACTCCTCACTTATGAGAGAGAGTTAAACCAGAAAAAGAAGTTGCAAGATTCTGGCAAAATGACTGATGATTACTCATTGGGTAATACAGCTCTTTTTGGACAAGAAGAGGGTTCTGGCAGCAGTAAGGACCAAAGTTATGATCACTATATAGATATTACATTTGGTGGGAACTTTGGATCTGAAACATATGCACCCAACTATGCTTTTACTGCTAGTGGGGAAAGCCAAACCTCTGACAATCTATCCTTTGAGCTGAATGATTTACAACACATTGAACCTTATGATCTTGAGGAAATGGATATTTTGCACTAACTGGCCCTATTGAGTGTTAGGGCTAGTAAATTTTATAAGTGAACTCGTAGAAAATTCCCAGGTTTGCATGGAGGGTTGAAGGTTGGGCTGGATAAATCAAAGTCAAGTGTTAGAAGTGTAATAGGCTAGGACACTTTGCCAGAGAATGCAGGTCTCAAAGTTCTCGACCAATAGTGACTCATCCTAGCCCTAGACCTCAGCACCACAAAACACTGCTCATTATTCCCAATATGCCCCTGCTCAACATGTTCAAAACACTGCCCACTTTGCACATCCTGCTACCACTGTTCCGGTGCATTATGTTCAATCCACTGCTTCACAAATTCAATATGTTCAGGCACCATCTCATCCTCAAGTGCTTGTTCAACAAACACCCATTGTTACACAACCTGCTCAAACCACTGCTAGTCCAGCAGAGGTTGGTCAACAAAGCTTTTTCACACAAAGTTATGTTGACTGGAGCAGTTTGCCTGAGGATTTGACTGATGAAAACTTTGCTTTAATGGCCAAAATGATGTTGAACAAGAATTTTGTTTAATGGCCTTAGAGACAATTGCTGAAGGTGTTGAATCTGTGGAGATAGTGTTAAAATATGATGAAGTTCAAGTTTGTGATAAAACAATGGTTTCAAGTGAAGAAAGAGAAAATGCTGCTGATAAGAAAAAGAACTCTCCTACTGACCCATGGAACATTGATGTGTGTGAAGATGAGTGTTATTGTGCTCTCATGGCTGCTACAAAGGTATCACCTCAGATCCTTAAAGATCTATGTTCTGACAAATGCATCATTGCTTTTGCAAACATCAAAAAGGTGAATGAAAACCTGAGAAACAAAATTTTAGAAGATGAACTTAATTTTGAAAAACTGATTAAAGAGTTAAAATCAAACTTAAGTGAAAAAGATTCTGAAATGAGTAGCCTAAGACATGAATCAAGCATAACCAAGGACCAACTCCAAACTACGGTAGAAAAATACCAAGTTTGTAAAAAGGAGTTAGAAGAAACCCAAATCACTTGTGAAAAATGGGTTGAGTCCTGCAAAGGTTATGAAATTATGCTTGATGCTCAGATCAAGAGCAACATCAAGTTTGGTGTAGGTTTTAGAGCCTATGACCAAAATGAGAAAAATGTTGCTGAAATTGATTCTGAGTTAGTTGAAGTTGTCCCTACAAATTTGGCTGGTGAAGAGATAAAAATCATAGATAAAGCTGGAAACAAAATTGCTTTGGAAAAACCAGAGGTTTCAACAAAAGATAAAGAAATTGAAAAATATCAGTTTGAACCAACCTGGTCAGATGAATGTGATATCTTAGAGAACTTTAAGCCAATGGACTTCACAACCAGCTGATGGTATTAAAGCCCCAAAAGCATTGGTGATCCCTATCAAAGATGTGCCAGCAGAGGTTACAACCACTGCTGAGAAAAAGTCTGATAGGAAAAGAAGAATAAAGATTAAAAACTTGTTTTGTGAATTTTGTGAAAAAAAGAAATCATATGGCTACAGATTGTTTTCTTTTAAAAGCCTATGACATTAACAAAACTTGTGTTATAAAACACTCTTCAAAATGCACCATCTGCAGCAAAACAAATCACTCAACTCAATAGTGTGCCTATCTCAAAAACTACGAACAAAAGGTAAAAGAGATCAAGGCAAAAGCACTTGAAAGAGAAAGTTCAAGTTCTATTGGAAATAAGTCCAAGCAGAGTTTTGAACAAATTGAAACATCTGTTACAAAAGCCTTAAACAAAACCTCTGTTCAAAGAGAGGTGCAAGTGACAGATGCCCCACCTTCAAACTCATTCCAAGAGGGTATGGCCAACCTACTTATAAAATGGTTCCTCATGCTTATGAAGGTTACAAAAAGCCTTCAAAGCAAAGAGTAAACAGGCACCCTTATGGATACAATCATCTGATAGGAAATGGTCAAGAGCAGATGTTACAAGAAAATTTCAAAACCTTGACCATTGTCCTAGACTTTAGGCTGGACCATCTGTGACACCATCCAAAGCCATTTTGGCTTTGGAGACCAATCTTAACTAATCTATTTACTTAAATGTGCAGGGACCCTCTACTTGCCTTGATAGCTTATGGTCTGTAGATAGTGGAGGTTCCAGGCACATGACAGGATGTAGAGCCCTTCTCAAGGACTTCATGGCTCATGGGGGGTGATATATCTTTTGGTAATAACTCAAAGGGAAAGGTTTTAGGGTCTGGGTCGGTTCTGGCTGGTAAACTCAAGTTTGAAAATGTGAATTTGATTGACAATCTGAAATTTAACCTGCTGAGTGTCTCACAAATGAGTGACAGAGGATATGGATCCTTCTTCACTAAGAAAACTTGTCAAATTGTGGGACCAGAGGTTATTAAAAGGATTGATCAAATCATTGCTGAGAGCAAAGCACAACTCACTGCACACAGAAGTGGGAATGTGTATGTGGTAGATATGCTAAAAGATAATCCTATGTCTGGGACATGTCTATTCTCAGTTGCTTCTAGCAAAGAGACTGAGTTATGGCATAGAAGACTTGGACACACAAATCTTAGAACTATCACCACACTCTCAAAACAAAGTCTTGTAAGAGGTTTGGCTTACAAGCAATTTTCCTGTGATGAACATTGTGTTTCCTGTTTAAAAAGCAAACAACATAAAAGTTCTTTCAAATCAATTGAAGAGTCCAAAACAAGCCAGTGTTTACAACTGTTGCACATGGACTTGTTTGGCCAGTGCAAATCATTAGCTTAAAACACAAAAGGTATTGCCTAGTGATAGTTGATGATTTCTCTAGGTTTACATGGACCTTCTTTCTTCATTTTAAGGATGAAATTGCAAGCACTTTGCAAAACTTTGTCAAACAAGTAGAAAAGCAATTTGATCTTCCAGTAAAAATCTTTAGAAGTGACAATGGAACAAAGTTTAAAAATTGGGAGTTGGATGCTTTTTGTGAGTCAAAAGGAATTGTCAAACAATATAGCATTCCAAGAACTCCAGAGCAAAATGGGGTGGTTGAAAGGAAAAACAGAACCTTACTTGAATCAGCAAGAACTATGCTAGCAGATTCTGATTTACCCTTGTCCTTTTGGGCAGAGGCTGTAAACACTGCTTGCTATGTTCAAAACAGAGTTTGATTAACCCCAGGCATCAAAAGACTGCCTATGAGATTTTGTATAAAATCAAACCTCTGATTTCATATTTTAAAGTTTTTGGCTGTCCATGTTTCATTTTGAACTTAAAAGATTCTATATCTAAGTTTGTAGCGAAAATTGATTGTGGTTATTTTCTGGGATACTCAACCACTGCAAAAGCCTACAGAGTTTTTAACTCTAGGACAAAGTGTGTTGAAGAAACTTTGAATGTGAAGTTCAATGAACTGTCATCACTGAAAATCCCAGCAAATCCTGCAGAGCTTTTTGATTTAGATAAATTCACATTTGCTGATGTTTCTATCAAGATAGACAATGCAGGTATACCACAATCATCTGAAGAAGATCAAGATCAAGGATATGACTGTGTGCTTCCACAAACAAAAGTCTATTCATGTTTCATTTTGAACTTAAAAGATTCTATATCTAAGTTTGCAGCGAAAATTGATTGTGGTTATTTTCTGGGATACTCAACCACTGCAAAAGCCTACAGAGTTTTTAACTCTAGGACAAAGTGTGTTGAAGAAACTTTGAATGTGAAGTTCAATGAACTGTCATCACTGAAAATCCCAGCAAATCCTGCAGAGCTTTTTGATTTAGATAAATTCACATTTGCTGATGTTTCTATCAAGATAGACAATGCAGGTATACCACAATCATCTGAAGAAGATCAAGATCAAGGATATGACTGTGTGCTTCCACAAACAAAAGTCTATTCATGTTTCATTTTGAACTTAAAAGATTCTATATCTAAGTTTGCAGCGAAAATTGATTGTGGTTATTTTCTGGGATACTCAACCACTGCAAAAGCCTACAGAGTTTTTAACTCTAGGACAAAGTGTGTTGAAGAAACTTTGAATGTGAAGTTCAATGAACTGTCATCACTGAAAATCCCAGCAAATCCTGCAGAGCTTTTTGATTTAGATAAATTCACATTTGCTGATGTTTCTATCAAGATAGACAATGCAGGTATACCACAATCATCTAAAGAAGATCAAGATCAAGGATATGACTGTGTGCTTCCACAAACAAAAGTCTATTCATGTTTCATTTTGAACTTAAAAGATTCTATATCTAAGTTTGCAGCGAAAATTGATTGTGGTTATTTTCTGGGATACTCAACCACTGCAAAAGCCTACAGAGTTTTTAACTCTAGGACAAAGTGTGTTGAAGAAACTTTGAATGTGAAGTTCAATGAACTGTCATCACTGAAAATCCCAGCAAATCCTGCAGAGCTTTTTGATTTAGATAAATTCACATTTGCTGATGTTTCTATCAAGATAGACAATGCAGGTATACCACAATCATCTGAAGAAGATCAAGATCAAGGATATGACTGTGTGCTTCCACAAACAAAAGTCTATTCTTCAAACAGAGGATCCAGTGCTACAAGCTCTTGTGTAAACTCTGCCACTTCTGGGTCAACAGTGATTGATCCTCAAACCTCTGCCAGCTCACAAAATCAAACATCTGTTGATAAAAGTCCTACATCTGGGCACCAAAATCATCAGAATGTTACCTCTATACCCCAATACCACCACCACCATTCTCATCAGTGGCTGATATTTCAAATTCACCAGTAGAGGTTAGCTCAGATGATACACATTTGCAGCCATCACCTCAAAATGCTATTGTTCCATACCAAGGTGATTTGATTTATCTCAAAAGCCATCCAGCAGATCAAGTTATTGGCAACATCAAATCTGGGGTGCTCACACGAAGCCAATCCCAAAATATTTGTCTTTTTGCTGGTTTTCTATCACTCATACAGCCAGTCAAATACCAAGAGGCACTGAAAGACAACAGCTGGGTAGAAGCCATGCAAGAACTCCTTCAGTTGAAAAGACAATAAGTTTGGGATCTTGTGCCACTGCCAAAAGATGTAAGTCCAATTGGTACAAAGTGGGTCCTCAAGAATAAAACTGATGAAAGGGGTATTGTTGTCAAAAACAAAGCAAGGCTCGTGGTTCAAGGCTACAGACAGGAAGAAGGTATAGACTATGATGAGACGTTTGCTCCTGTAGCAAGGTTGGAAGTTATTCGCCTGTTCTTAGCTTTTGCTGCTAACCACCACATAAAGGTGTTTCAAATGGATATAAAGAGTGCATTTTTGTATGGAAAAATCAAAGAAGAGGTGTATGTCTGTCAACCTCCAGGTTTTGAAGATGCATTCCATCCTGATCGTGTCTACAAGCTCAACAAAGCATTGTATGGCTTGAAAGAAGCACCAAGAGCTGGTATGAAACTCTATCCACTTTTCTCTTATCCATAGGGTTTACTAGAGGCAAAATAGATAAACCCCTGTTTTTAAAATGGAAAAGAAAAGATTTGATGCTTGTCCAAATTTTATGTGGATGACATCATTTTTGGACCACAAGCACTGCTATGTGTGAAGAGTTTCGAAAACTCATGGCAGCAGATTTTGAGATGAGTGCAATGGGTGAGCTCCAATGTTTTCTTGGTCTTCAAGTTAAATAATTGCACAATGGTACATTTATCCATCAAAACAAGTATGTGAAAGAACTGCTTCACAAGTTTGATATGGATGATTGTAAACCATGTAGCACACCCATGGCAACCTCCAAGCTAGTCACCATTGATGGTAAAGATGACCTTGTTGATCAAACTCTTTATAGAAGCATGATTGGGTCTTTGTTGTACCTAACTGCATCCAGGCCAGACATCATGTTTGCCACATATGTTTGTGCCAGATCACAGGCATTACCTAGAAAGTCTGACCTTATTGCTGTAAAAAAGATATTCAGATACATAAAAGGTGCTCCCACACATGGTATCTGGTATCCAGCTAATGGGAATATTGAGCTTTCAGGTTTTTCAGATAGTGATTTTGCTGGGTGTAAAACTACAAGGAAGTCCACATCAGGAGGATGTCAATTCCTAGGTGATTGTCTAGTGTTTTGGCAAAGCAAAAAGCAGGTTGCAGTTTCAACATCCACTACTGAGTCAGCATTACCTAGAAAGTCTGACCTTATTGCTGTAAAAAGGATATTCAGATACATAAAAGGTGCTCCCACACATGGTATCTGGTATCCAGCTAATGGGAATATTGAGCTTTCAGGTTTTTCATATAGTGATTTTGTTGGGTGTAAAACTACAAGGAAGTCCACATCAGGAGGATGTCAATTCCTTGGTGATTGTCTAGTGTTTTGGCAAAGCAAAAAGCAGGTTGCAGTTTCAACATCCACCGCTGAGGCAGAGTATATTGCTGTTATTAGCTGCACTGCTCAACTCTTGTAGCTTCAAAACTAGTTGCTGGATTTTAGTATCACTGCACTAAAGACTCCACTCAAATTGGACAGTCAAGCTGCTGAAAATATCATTAAAATCCAGTTTCTCATTAAACTACAAAGCACATTGACATCAGACATCACTTTGTGAGAGATTGCTATGAAAAAGTTTGATTTCTTTGCATCATGTCCATACTTCAGATCAATGGGCAGATGTTTTAACCAAGGCATTGGATACATCTACCTTTGAAAAATTGATCTCAAGGCTTGGTATGCTAAACATGGATTAAAAACAAGTTTTCTTGTAAATCCATGTGTACATAGCATCAAAATGTTATCAGAAATTCAAAAATTCCTTAAAAATAGTTTAAATTTGAAATTTTTTCAATATCCTTAAAAGTATGATCACAACATCTGTTTGCTCAAAACCTCTGATAGGCTTTAAAATCTTATCCACTGATAAAATGTATCCTCTGACTTCTATTTTTCCACCTCTTCAAATCCACTGATGGCTATCCTCTGATAGTGTTAATAAAATCAGTATTGTCCAAACCTCTGTCCTAAAACAGTGGTTTGCCACATCAACGGTTACTTTTCTCCTCAGAGGTTACATGTGGCCAGATGTTAGCCATCAGATCTTGCAACAGATGCCAGTCATGTTCAGTTTTTCAAAACCCTATAAAACCCTGTTTTATCTTACCAGTGGTTACCCTAAACTGTGTCGATTTCAAAATCTCAAAACGTTTTTCTCTCAAACACCATGGCTCCCAAATCAAAATCTTCAAAATCCAAAGCAAAATCGCAACAAGAACCTCCACCTTTCACTCTCATAATCAAAACCCCACACAATTAACACTGCCATACTTGAAGAAAACGACGCAAATACTCACTATCATCCAATGATTCGAATTTTGCAAAAGTCTAAATTCTTGCACATGTTAACCGTCAAAGCCCCCATTTGCATTGATGCTCTTCGTGATTTCTGGAAAAATGCAAAGGTTCACTCATCTGTTGATGGTGTTCCTTATACAATAATTTCAAGAGTAGGGGAGTGTTGCTGCAAATTAGCCCCTAATCGATCTCTCAAGTTTTCAAGTTAAATGACATACAACACCCTGTGTCATTTCCCATTAATGATATCCAAGCAGAGTTTCTGGAAAGAGGTTATATCGGCCAGATGAAAGGTTTGACCATTTTTAAACCTAGCTTTCCTGCTGAGATGAGATTTTTCTTTCACACAATTCTTACTTGTCTCTCAGCAAAATCCACTGCTTTCAATGAAATCCCATTGAACATGTAATATCTGGGGTATGCAATTTTAACTGACACCGATTTAAACTACTCCCAGATACTGTTCAATGATCTTGTGAATAATTTTAAAAATATTGAAAAAAGAAAAGCTTTTTTGATGCATCTACGTTTCTTGAGTGTTTACTTACAGGATCAAATTAAAGGTCCTGAAAGTAAAATTGGCGCTGTGGTTAATCCAGGCCGCCTTAATCATGAAACTTTCACCAGAATAACAAACCAAGATAAAGTTGAGAAAACACAAGTAGAGGAGGATGAACAAGTTTTACCAGAACAAAATGTTCAAACTCAACCTCTTGCTACTGAGCCCACTGCTCTTGGTGATCAGGGCAACACAACCGCTGCCCTGAAACCCACACCAAAAATTTCCAAAAAGAAAACCAAAACAACTTCGAAAAAACCCACCAAACCCAAAAATGGTCCTCTGGAAGATGAGATCCTAGAGGTTAACCCTGTGACAGCACCAAAGTCACAAACCACTGCTGCTACTTCTTCACAGCAGACGGTTCAAAGATCTCCCACCGGCTTTGAAACTCCTCCTTCTTCCTCACAAAAGGAAAAGGTTGTAGACACATGGACACCAAATTATGAAGCTCTAGATCCACTTGGGTCTATCTTCCACAGCCCCTCTCCTAGGGAAATGTCGCTTTCTACTCAACCACCTTCACCAATACCTTCACTTCCACCCACAATTGTACCATTGCTGAATGCAATTGAATTAGTTCAGACACAAACCAGCACTTCTCAACAACTTATTACTGAGAATATACTTCATCCAGTGGCCGGGTCTGATTCTTTATTCATTGCTAGCCCATCAGCAAATGAAGAGGCTACATCCCTTGGTTACATGTAACCCTTGGTGATAGTTTAACACAAGCAACCACTACAATTGCTGAACTCCCTAGTTCTCAGTTGGACAGTGGCTTCATTAATAAGACTTGGTTGAAGGCAACCACTGCTGAGGCAACAACTGTTACCTCTATTGTGGGAAGTCCCCAGTACCAAGACAAAGGGGCATCTATGTTTGAAGCTGGTCCTAAAATCACTGCTCATGATAACATAGATAGAACTACCACCACTGGTAGGAGTTCAGATGATCCTATTAAATTAGGTGATGATCTAAAATAGCAGGATTTGACGGAGATAGTGACCATAATAGAAAACTCTGTTGGTGAAATCAAAGATTTACTAAAGCAGATGATAGCTACAAAAAGTCAACCCTCATTTCTATCCACTGCTGATCTCAAAGAAGCTCTTAACCCTCTGTTTCAACATCAATAACATTATTTGATTTACAACACAAGCACCAGATGAATGATGTTAGAAACATGGTTGAATCAAGGTATCAAGACACTGCAACAGACATTAAAGCCATCAAAGCACATCTACTCACAACCACTGGCCATGCACCTCCAACGGTTATATTTGTTACAACAGATGAAGCCAAAAAGGGGGAGAAACCTTTGGGTCCAAAGAAGCTAACAATAGATGATGATAAGGCCAGACCTACATTGCACATTCCAATGCCTGATGGTTCAAAGAAGAAAGATTTAACTAAAGAAATTGTGGCCAAGGCAAGGGCTAGTCACAAGAAGAATGTGATTGAGGAGAGCAGAGTGTTGGTTGAGAAAAAGATTGATCAGCAAAAAGAAAAAGGAGAGGTTGGTACTTCATCAAAAAGAGCTCCTGCTAGAAAAGCCAGGCAACCAACATCCACACCTCCTAAAACTAAGCCTGAAACCAATCCAACCATCTGCCTCTCAAAATCTATCACATCTACAGAACCACAACCCACATCCACACAAGCAGATGTTACAGCAACTGTTGTGTCAACATCTGTTGATATAGCAGAGGTTGCAACAGATGCAACTCCATCCACTGCCATGATCACATTTCCCACATCAACTCAACCATTATCCACACCACCAAAAATCCCACAACCACCATCACCTACTTTAAGGTTTAAAAGGAGGAAAATCACAAAAGTGATAAATGATGATGAGATCTCTGCACCTCTTCCACTATCATCAACATCAGTGATCCCCACATCAAAGCTTACAACTTCTTCAACTCTTAAAGTCATTCCTGCATCAAAGTTGTATCCTCTTGATTTATCAGCAGTCAGGGAAGAGATCCTAAGTTTCTTTTCAGAGGATGACCCTGACAAAAGAACAATTCTATCCCTTGATGGCTATCCAAGACCAGCAAATGTTGATGCCTATCTAGAATTGAAAAAGAAGCAAGCAGAGGATATTGCCAAAAGAGAATCAGTTGGTAAAAATGATAGAGAGATACAGATTATCATGTCCTTTCAACTGAGTAAAGTCACCATTCTACAAAATTTTGTCAAGGATCTGAGCAACCAGTTGTTAGTAAGGGAAGATAAGTTGCTCAAGAGTGAACTCATTGAGTATATCATGGAAAAGAAGATGTATAAGGCAACAAGGCCACAGTTGAGGGATTGGAGCATAGATGAACTGAGGGAGGAAATCAACATAATGCAAGAAATGTTGAAAGACCCACTTAAAAAGCCAACTCCTTTACCAACTGGGATTTATACAAGAAATATATCACTGAAAATGCCTTGAAGTTGAAGAGAATAAAGCAAGAACTGATTCAAAATCATTATGGTTCCAAAAACCAAGTGATGAGATGGGGTGAGGTGAGGGTGATAGATACTTACAAAAGTTTGGAAGAGAGAAGGAAAAAGGATCCATCCATGCCTCCCAAGCCTGACTATTCAAAAGAAGATGCTATCCTCAGAGCTCAACTCTCTAAAAAGTCCAGCTCAACATCTGCCCACTCCACACTTGCCCTGCAACACAGGAAAAAGCAAGGGGAGATGACTGAAAAGACTGACAAAGAGTTTGAGGAACATTTATCAAAGAAGGGATTCAGAATATGATTGATTATCACACAGATGATACAAGTGCCAAGCTGGCTAAAGATTTATCAAAGACGGCTCATTTACAAACCTATGCAATAAAAGCTCCTTCAAGAAAACCATCAGACCCAAAAATTCTAAAATGGAAGGTCGACAAAGACATCCATGAATTGACATTGCTCAAGACTGATGGTGCAGACCACTAAACTATCCATGGAAGATGCTTATGAGCTTACAGTAGAAGACTTCCAAGAACTACTATGTTTAGAGCTGGTGAAGGATGCTAATGACATGGAATCTCTTAACTTTGAACTTCAATTCAAAGGTCAAATAAGAGAATTCCTTCTGAGGAATAAAAACCAAGAATAAAGTGTTTTTGGCATCATCTGTTCCAGGGGGAGATTGTTGGGATTGAACCCTATGAAAGGAACATATGATATAAAGCCAAATAACACTATCCGAGCTTTGGTTCAACTATCAGAGGTTACAACCTCTGATGTACTTACACTGCTTTCCATAAACACTGCTCATCCTATCATCTGCCTTCACAAAGCTTCAAGGTCTGCCAGAGTTAACAAGGGACAGAGGATAGTGATCAGAGTTTAGTCATTAGCTTAGTTAATCAATGTAACAGTGCCAAGCACTGATAGTTAGTATAAGCAGTGTTTAGAGTTAGTTACATATTAGTTTCCTGTCACTATCAACCCTGACATCATCAAAGATGCTCAGAGGTTAGATAGTTAGTATAAATAGCCAACTCATGTAACCTTTAAACTTGTCCCTTAAAAGATCAACTTTCGCATATCATCTTCTCTGCTTTTCTCATTACCAAGCTGTAATTGCAAAGGCTGAGGGGGAGTTTGTGAATCACATGCAAGTTAATCAACTTGAAAGCATGATGATGATGAAAACAAACGACCATTACTTGTAGTAAAAATTTTCCATCTTATTCCGCTGCAAATCTCTTTTAATTCAATCATTTTCCATTTTTGAAACAAAAACTACAACTTATTCAAACTCAGATCCTAACACAAGGATATATGATCCTTGATCATACAACTTTTTATATTATAAAGTGTTATGGTAAGAAGGTGGATATGTCTTGGACAATATGAATTTCTCTAAGCTTTGTAAATTGAAACTAATGGTAGTCATAAATACATCAGAGCAAAGATAAAAACACGAGATATATCAAAAAAGTTAATATTTTATTAGAACCCTTTAAAATGGCCCACCCATTTGGGTTGACAAAGGGTGTCCATATTAACAGTTCAAAAGATGTAGGAATTAAAAGTGCAGGAAATTAAAGGCGATGGGCGTCAAAGGCTTCATCCTCCGCAAACAGTAGGATCCATCCACCTTTGCCACCCCTTATTGTCTGAAGGATCAATGATCCTTAATCCTAGAAAATATTGTTTAAATAGTTACAATCCATAATTGTTCAAGATCAAAACACCACTAACCAAAAAGCAATAAAAAGTGGCCTCAGGCCTAGGCATAAATATCTTCATCGCCCACTCAAGCAGCCTTATCAACCGCTGCTTCATCACCCTTTGCTTCACCACCTTCACCATCACCTCCAGCTGTTGCTTCCACCGGTTCCTTCGCCCCACTTGGCTCAGCCTCTAGCATTAGCACCTCCTCCGGTTCCTCCTCGCCTCCAAGATCTTACAGCCTCTGCCTCCATCCAGCAAGGTCCCATTCAACTCTGTCAAAAGCAGGATCCATAGCCTCTTAGGCCATTTTGATCCTTGCCTTTAGGATGCTTTGGCGGCACAAGCCTTTACCTCATCAGCAACTTCCAGCCGGTCCTTGTTCGCCGGAATCTCATCCACCAAGGCTTGCTTCTCTAAGCGGTTGACCTCCTTTTCAAGCTGCGAAATCCTCTTGTCTTTGGCAGCAGCGATGGTGC